>JALPQI010031927.1:0-24320 GCA_025490895.1 Thaumatotibia leucotreta
AGCCAGGTATGCAAGTTCCTGCACCAGAACCCGTGGGAGACGCCTGTTTCGCACACAACACCACCTACACCGTTGAAAATCGCCCGGACGTCTTGCTTCCTCCCGCAATAGCAGACCAACTCATCCAGACTGGCACATTGCCACCCACACCTCACGTCACAGTGCAGGACAAACCTGCAGCCACACCTCAAAGGAAACCGGAGCGGGCGGCTCCTCGGGGTGGCACCGGCGAACCTCACGCCGGATGCCCCGAGCACCGCGGAAACCTCCGAGATGGACAGGCTGTGGCTCAGTGGAACTTCCACTGACGGAGGTCGAGCATCTCGCCTCTGGACGCTATTAAAGCCCAGTCTGGACGAAATTCACACTCAACTGCACGCAAATAAGAGTGTTACCAAGCACAATAGAGTGGCGATTGACAAATGCGTCAATGACCTGCGCAATCATATACAGGACTACATAAAGGAAGTCGAGACACTGAGCGTGGAGTCAGCCCCATACACGACCTCCCCCGGAAGGCCCTCTTTCAGCCAAGCAGCTTTGCGCGGCCTCAACACCCGCACAATCAGCACACAGACTGATGGTGACGACGCATACGTCACTACCAACGCCTCAACAGTCGCAGTGATTAAAGCTGCCATCCGGGAGGAGCTGGGAGAGCTCACCGTTCGTCCCCATCGCGCTCCCACTGTTTCACCCGTTACCCCTAACCCTCCGGAAACCTACGCCAGTAAAGCAGCCTCGGCTGCGACGCGTCGGAACAACGCGAAAGAGTCTCGTCCCCCTCAACTCCCAAACCCCCCATCCAGCAGGCCGGCAATGATAATAACCTCCAAAAAACCAGTCAAGTCGCCTTCGGAAACACTTCAGGCTTGGAGAAGCACTGTCTCCTTTCGCGACATGACTTTTGCCCCAGCAGCCGCCAAGTTTGTTTCGAACAACAAAGTCCGTATTGAGTTCGACAATGTTGTCCAACGAGACGCGGCACTGGCCAAGTCCAACTCCACATTTAGCGATGTCACTGCCGAACCAGCGCGTACCCTTAAACCGTCCATTATTATAAAGGGTATCAGTGTAGACACGCCTAAGGACCTGCTGGCAGAGATCATCCTGCAGCAGAATCCTGACATCCAAAACAAGGCCACATCGAACTCGGACCTTGTCTATCAGTTCAGCAGAGGAAACCGTAAGTCCCACCTCTACAACGCGGTACTGATTGCTTCCCCAGAAGTGTTCAAAGCCATAGTCACCTTAGGCAAGGTCAACATCGACCACCAGAGGGTGCATGCATGTGAGCATGTCCCCTTGCTGCAGTGCTTCAAGTGCCTCCAATTTGGACATACCAAAAAGCACTGCAAGGGCTCCATTGCGTGCTCCCACTGCGCCTCGGCTAAGCACGAATACGCAGGCTGCCCCGTCAAGGATTCTGCCAATACACTCAAGTGCTTCAACTGCACTCCCTCACCGCGCAACACCAACTCCCGTTCCCCTGCCACCACCTCCTGTCAACACAGCGCTACCTCCGTCACCTGCCCACTACGAGCTCTAATGGAAAACAAAGTTAAATCGCGGATCAATTATGGATTATAGAGTCTCACAGGCAATTGTCAATCCACCTAAGGACAAATATAACATCCTACAAATCAACTTAGGCCACGGCAGGAACGCCTACCAGGAGATGGCAGTACATCTCAGCGGGCAGGACGCTTATGACTTCGCTTTTATTAGCGAACCCTATATACCAGCTGGCAGTAACGCTATGAGGGATGTACCAGGGTATACTGCCTACCAGTTTCCTTCTACTGGCAGAACGACCAAGGCAGCTCTTCTCATAAGGAACATTGGGATCGGTACGCTAGGCATCACAAAGTTCTCAACTCCAAACCTGAGCGTCGTCCAACTGACGCAGAGAACCGGTAGGAAGGTACTCCTATCGTCTATTTATATAGAGCCTAGGACCGACCAATACAACACACTTGCACACCTTGAAAGTCTCCTCAATGACTCGGCAGGAGCTCTGCACATCATCGGGGGAGATTTCAACGGTTGGCACCCATCATGGGGGTGTAAACAACCAAACGCCAGGGGCAACCTCATTGCTGATTTAATGATTTCACACGACCTCACCATTTGCAACGTCGGCACTGACCCTACTTTCGAAACTGTTACCCATGGCCTCCCTCGGGCATCAATAGTCGACCTCACTCTGATCAGTAACCACTCCCGTTGTGGGCAGAACCAAATAAACGTTCAAAATTGGCGCGTTGACCCTAACATCTGTCCCTCATCTGACCACAACGCCATCACCTTTTCTATCCCGTTCTCCAATAACAATGCCATTCACTTTAACAAAACACTCAAACTATCCACCTTCCGCTATAACACAACCAATGTCAAGTGGGACGCCCTCAGGGAACAGTTTCGATCCAGCCTGGTGAATAAAATCCCCAATACCGCCGAAATTCAGCATTGCACTGAAAATGAGCTTGATGACATCATTAAAGCAACAACTGATGCCATACAGGCAACTTGTGACGACCTTTTACCCCGCTCCAAAAAACCGCCCAGTCGCCCCCTTTGGTGGAGCGATGACCTTACAGAGCTTAAAAAGCAGGTTATTAAAAATCATCACCAACTCAGCAAGGCCGTGAAGCGGGGACTCCCAATTACCGATATTGTCCAGGAGAGGGACAAACTAAGAAAACAATATTCAGACGCGTGCTGCGCCGCCTCTACGGCGTCTTTTCGCTCTTTCTGTGAGCGGCAGGGGAAGGAGGACGTGTGGTCCGTAACAAACCGCATAATGCGCACCCGACCAATTACCCGGCCTCCTGCCACCCTCTTGCTCCCTGATGGCAGCTATACCACCGACACAAGAGACACTGCAGAGAACCTCCTCAAAACCTTCTATCCGGATGATGACCCACATAAAGACACCGACCTACAGAAGGATGTCAGAGGTCAAGTGGATAACGTGCCGGAACACCCAGATGAGCCGCCTTTTACTAAGACCGAAGTCCTCGAGACTCTCAAAACTATTGGTCACAAAAAGGCCCCTGGTGCCGACCACTTGACTTCTGATATTTGCTACCAATTCACTGAATGCTTCCCCGACGTAATCACTTGTATAATGAATAGGTGCCTATCACTGCAATACTTCCCGACCACCTGGAAGTCCACTATCACTAAAATCATCCCGAAGCCAAACAAAGACGACTACACCAAATCATCGTCCTACCGGCCCATCGGTCTTGTAAAAGTCTTTGGTAAGCTTCTCGAGAAGCTTATCATAAATCGACTGACCCACCACCTCCACCTTAAGGGAAAAATCGTCCGTCGACAATATGGTTTCCGCCTGCAGACAAACACCACAACTGCAATTCAGGACGCCCTAGACGTCGTCTCAAACGCGAAGAGTGTCGGCGAACACGTACTGGCCGTTTCGCTCGATATAAAGTCGGCGTTCGACATGGCGTGGTGGCCTGCGATCTTCACCAGACTACAGCACAACGACTGCCCGCGTAACATTTACCAAATGTTACGTAGTTACGTTACGGGCAGGACGGTATCCGTCAACTTCTCGGACTGCTCAGCAACAAAGGCGATGACCAGGGGATGTGTCCAAGGATCGGTCGTAGGACCGATCTTATGGAACCTCATCTTGGACGAGCTCCTCGAAACCGAGATGCCCCCAGGTTGTCGCCTTCAAGCCTACGCTGACGACGTGCTGTTGATCTGCAGTGCCAAATTCGTCGAGGATCTAGAGCGCCATACCAACCAAGCTGTCGGGCGCATTGTGGCGTGGGGCAACAGCGTAAAGCTCTCGTTTGGAGCTGATAAAACACAAGCCATCGCCTTCACTAACAAGGCAGCCAAGATCCGCATCTTATGTGAAGGCTCCCACGTATCCTTTGTCCCACACATAAAATACCTTGGAGTCTTCATAGACAGCAGGCTAAAGTTTGTCAAACACGCGAACTATGTCGTGGACAAAGCCAAAAAGCTGTTTATGAAGCTCCAAGCCTTCATACGCCCGACCTGGGGAGTCCACCCAGAGAACATCAGGACCATATACCACGGAGTCATCACTCCCATAATCACTTACTCGGCCTCCGTCTGGGTGGGCGCCCTGAGGTTCAAGTGTGTAGAAAGCAAGCTGCTATCACTGCAACGCCTCTTTGCCATCAAGATCGTTCGGGGGTTTAAGACACTCAGCACAATTCTCTCCATCACACTCGCCAATCTTCCGCCTTTACCAGCACGCATAGCTTGCACTGCGGAGGTGGAGAGCGCCAGGCGACTGGGGCACGCCTCATACCTCCCGGGCGATCTCCCAATGGAACGCCTCGCATCACCGTCAGAGCTCCTACATCCCTCCAACAGAGTGACGATACCGTTCACCGAAGTGAACAACATCGCCGAACACGACGAGGCGATAATCGTGCATGCGACAACCACACCTGACATCTGGAGAGCGTATACTGACGGGAGCAAGAGCGAAGATGGGGTCGGTGCAGCCTTCGTTATCGTCAGGCCTAATCTCCCGACGATAACCAAGAAAATCAAACTCCACGACTGCTGCTCTGTTTTCCAGGCGGAGCTTGTAGCAATAAAGGAATGCCTAGCACTTGCCTACAAAAACCATCCACGTGAGCTCCTCCTGTTCTCAGACAGCAAGTCGTCACTGATGGCAATAATGGACCCCAACAACTACAACCACATCGTAGTCCAAATACACTCACTCATACACACACACACTAACACATCTACACACTTCATTTGGGCTAAGGCCCACTGCGGCATTCCTGGGAACGAGCTGGCTGACCAGGCAGCCAAGGAAGCCGCCAAAGCTCATAAGACTCCCATGTTCAACCAAATTCCGATCTCCCATGTTAAACTGCACAACTTCAAAATATTAGAATTAGCTTCCGAAAATTTTTACAACAACAACAACAAATGTCAATACACAAAGTCAATCTTCCCCACCCACCGAGAACTTAAAGATTTCATCTCTAAGTTCACCCCCAATTTTTATACCACCCAATACTTAAGTAACCATGCCTTCCATAAACAATACCTTCACCGATTCAATATCACGGCAAATGATAATTGCCCGTGCGACAACACTCAACCTATTAAACAAACATTCGCACACCTTTTGTCCGAATGTCCTAGATTCGCCCGACAACGTCTCGACCACAATATTATTTGTCAGAACTTCCGCGTGGACCCTGGAAACATTCTTGAATGTTCCTCCAGAGAGTCCACTGCTGAAAGCTTTCTGAATCTTCTTAAATACATTATCAGTAACTTAAAATCATTCAATTCCACATAAATATTGAACCCATATATGCTCTTTATACCTGTCCCAAACATTTCCTCTCTCTTATTTCTGTGTCATATACTGTACCATGTGCAGTATCACAAACTAACACACATTAGTAATTTTATTAAGACCTAATCCATGGCTGAGCACAAGGTGTAAACCGATAGCACTGCGTGCTCAATAGCTAAACGCCAATCTATGCGAATGGGATATAAACATCCCATTCTCCCAAAAAAAAAAAAAAAAAAAAAAAAAAAAAAAAAAACCTAACCTAACCTAACCTAACCTTTTTTTTTTTTTTTTTTTTTTTTTTTTTTTTTTTTTTTACGTGGGGAAATGCGTTACGCATACCACCCGGGCGCGGGGACGGACCCGGGTGGTTATGTGGGACTCCCAGGGCTAATGAGGCCACTGGTATACCCACTAAAACCCCACGGTTGCCGCCTCAAGGCTATAAAGCGAGGCTGCGGGAACGGCCAATGCATACTTCCGCGGCCTCGCTAGCGGCTGCCCGTTGCCGGACCCAAACTTAGATTTTCTTCCCTCTTCCTACGAACGCGTTACTTGCTGTCATAGCACGCTGGCCACCCCGGGACCTTTATGTAGGTGGCAGATGTCCCCGTATCTACCACCCACTGGTACCCTTAAGGGGGAAGTCGGCGGTCATATGCTAGCCGCCTTCTCCCCACGCGTTTTCGGCGCATTTGCTGAGAGGCAGGGTCCTCCTCCCTTCCGCGCTCTGCCGCCTCTTTCTTCGACATGGCTGCCTCAGCAAAATCGAGAACAGCCTTCCAAGATCTGTCACTGACTACCATGCTACGAACTATGGCAGGCAGTGACAGATCCCTTCCTACTACGGCGCTTAATGTGCGGCGCTCTTCATCCCAGGCTGGGCATACTTCCAGCACATGCTGGGCCGTCTCCTCCGGGCAGTTGCCACAGTGGTGGCATTCTGATGTAGGCTCTCTCTGGGCTATGTTGTGAAGATACTTCCCAAAACAACCATGCCCAGAAAGAACCTGTGTCAGCCAAAACGTCATAGGACCGTGTTCCCGGTGAAGCCATTGCTTAAGAACCGGCTGGATTGCAGCGATGGTCCGCTGGCCGGCGCTGGGACGCATTAATCTCAAGTCCCAAATCTCTATCATTTGGAGACGAACCGTGTCTCGTTGTTTTTCCACCTCTCTAGGTGCTGGCGAATCCCCTCTCTGACGCGCCTCCTCGCGCCAGCGGTAAACCGCTGCGAGGGCTCTCGCGTCGAGGTCCCAGGGGAGAGAGCCAGCCATTACGCACGCGGCCTCAAATGAGATGGTGCGGTACCCTCTTATCATCCTCGTTGCCATCGCCCTTTGGGGCATTTTGAGCAAGGATGCCGCTTCCTTGTTGAGGTTCTCTGCCCAAACTGGAGCTCCATACAGGGCCATAGATCTTACGACCCCCATGTATAGCCGCCGACACGACGCTTTGGGCCCCCCCTTGTTCGGGAGTATACGCCCTAGAGCTCCGGCAGCTCCTAGCAGCTTCGGAAGAAGTTGCTTGAAGTGGGAGTGGAACTTCCATCTACTGTCGAGTGTCAGGCCCAGGTACCTCATAGTGGACTCGACTCCGATTCTGGTTCCACTCACCACTATATGCGCATCCGGCGGGGGTGCATTTCGGGACCCGTGAAAGCACATCGCTTCCGATTTTTGCAGAGCCACTTTAAGCCCCAAACGCCGAATTCGTCCCACCACATGGGCAACTCCTGCCGTCGCCAGTATGGCTGCCTGCCTAAATGTTTTGCCGCGAGCAGTCACCAGGGTGTCATCGGCGTAACAGGTGAGGCTAACACCTGGGAGATTTGCGCCTCGCAGAACCCAGTCGTAGCCAATGTTCCACAGGAGTGGTCCCAGGACCGACCCCTGTGGGACACCGCACGACATGGGATATCGCGCCCACTCCTCTCGACCCGGGTAAGTTACGAACCTGTCAGACAGGTACGAGTCGATTGTCCTCCTTAAGTATTCAGGTACCTGGTGGTACCGCAGTGCCTCCTTGACGCAGCTCCATGGCAAGGTGTTAAAAGCATTGGCGATGTCCAGAGAGACCGCCAGAATGACTTCACCTCTGGACACCGCCTCATCCGCCAGAGCTTTTACGCGCAGGATAGCGCCAACCGTCGACCGGCCACTGCGGAAACCAAACTGGCAATCTGCCACGTCAGGTCCAATGCGCCAGAGGTGCTTGATGAGTCGATTTGCCGTTATGCGTTCGAACAGCTTTGCGATCTCATCAAGCAACACTATTGGGCGGTATGCAGATGGAGAGTCTGCCGGGCGCCCATCCTTCTTCAGGAGGACCAACTTGCCTGTCTTCCATTGCCGTGGGAAGCTTGCGTGTTGGAAGCACCCTGTAAATAGCCTCAGCATTCTTGTCTCAAGAACCTTGCTCACTAAGACCCAAGCGCGACCCGGTATGCCATCCGGTCCGGGGGCTGTGTTTTTGGCCTTGAGTCTTAGTATAGCGGCACCAAGTTCGCCACCGGATACTACAGGTACCTCTTCTTCATCCGCTGAGGGTTCCGTAGCTGCAACCATTGCCGGAGGAACGAAATCATCGCAGTCCGGAAATAGCGCTTGCACCACGCTTGAAAGTAGGTCCGGCTCTAGAGTCCGTGTTAGAGGAGGAGCCCAGGGGCGGAGCTTGCTTCGGACCATTTTATATGGCCGGCCCCATGGGTCATTGTCGAGAGTTTTGAGCAACTCTAACTGGGATCTCTCTTTGGCTTGGCTAATGGCCACCTGCAGAGTCTTTTTGTGCTCTCTGTATGTCGTGTACAGTTCCGCTTCGCGATTTGGATCTCTGCGCCTGTGCCTTCTTTGGTGACTGTAGAGGCGCCTTGCCGCCACACAAGTCTTCCTAAGTTCGTCCAGCTCCGTGGACCACCAATACACCTGCCTTTTAGGAGGAAGGGGCTTAGCTCGGGGCATCGCTGCGTCGCAGATGTTTGTCATCGCTCCGCCGAACCATTGCGCCTCTTCCTCTACGTCTATCGGATCATTGGGGACCGGGTTCCATGCCTGGACCTCCGCAGCCAGAGCTAGAGCGTCTCTATCCAGGCGTTTTAATGCCCACCGAGGGCCATCACCTGGCAGAGACTGACTAATTGGGCCGTTCGGGGAATCTGGGAGCGCTGAGATCTGGTACCGTATGTAACGGTGGTCAGAAAGTGTCTCAACGCTCTCCAGTACTTCCCAGCCCTGGACTCGACGTGCTAAGGCAGCGTTGGCAAACGTCACGTCCACTATGGAGCCTCCTTGTTGCCTCACGCAGGTATCGACTGA
The DNA here is from genome assembly GCA_025490895.1 of Thaumatotibia leucotreta. Classification (NCBI taxonomy): domain Eukaryota; kingdom Metazoa; phylum Arthropoda; class Insecta; order Lepidoptera; family Tortricidae; genus Thaumatotibia; species Thaumatotibia leucotreta. The sequence goes on from JALPQI010031927.1 coordinate 8,650, forward strand.
TCCTTCATTCATTACAATCAGACCCGCCGTGATGGCCCACTCTTCCAGCTCACGCCCCCGAGCGTCCGTTGACAGCGACCCCCACGATACTGACTTGGCATTGAGGTCGCCAGCAAGAATTACAGGGCGTGGATGGCAGGCGCCAATTAGCGCTCCGATATCAGCCAAGTAGGATTCGAATTCCGCTAGGCTTCTACTTGGTGAGAAATACGCCCCTATCACTGTGATGCCACCAATTAAAGCAACCACGAAGCCTTTTCGCCTTTCAACTTTTTGAAATGGCTGTGAGCCATGCGACGGTTGCGTGACAATCGCCACCAAGCTATCCTGGTCCCCAACCCAATTGTCCCTTTGGGGGATAAAGTAGGGCTCGGAGACGACTGCCACGTGTATCAACCACTGCGCCATGCTCTGACAAAGGAGGTCCTGAGCTCTGAGGCAGTGGTTGATATTCGCCTGAAGGAACCTTAGAGCCATTACGCAGTTTCCATTGGCGCTGCCTTCTCAGCCTCGGCCACGACTGTGGCAGGTTGGCGGACGGATTGCGAGGGGGCTCGAGAGCCATCGCCATTCCTTTTCCCCTTTCTACTAATTTTGGAAGCAGCGCACGCTTTACTCCCAATTGTGTGGCTTGCCGGCTTATTGGCTGCCGCACAGACAGCACAATGTGGCGTGGCAGAACACGCACCTGCCTTGTGGCCAGCCTGACCACAGCGATAACATAAGTCACTGCGGTCCTCCTGAGCCTTGCACTGCGCTCGGACATGTCCTGGTTCCAAGCACCGGAAGCAGCGCAGAGGCTTTTGGTCTAGCAGCCTCACACGAGCTGACACCCATCCTACGAGGAGTCGTCCGCTGTCCGTCAACTTTTTCACCGCTGTAACCGGGCAGCGAACCCAGGCGGATCCCAGACCCGACGGGTCTTGGCGGATTTCCCCACACTTTATTTGGTCAAGAGTGCACTCGCCAGCCTTGACCACGGCCTCTCTGACGTCGTCGGGAGTAACCGAGTCATCCAGCCCTGAAATCCGTACCTCTGCGGTTTTCGTGGGTCTGGATACTTGGACAACTTCGCTGTTCAGCTGCTCCTTCAATTTGTTGGCGAGAGCGTCGGCTTTGTCGCCACTTGTCTCACCGGACACTTCTATAATGGTGGCCCCGGTGAGTGCCCGCTTAAACCGAACGCCCTGGATGTTCAGCTCGTTGAGGTCGATTTTTGACCTTGCCTCTTTTATAATGTCCGCGTACGTCGCGTTAGTCTGCCCATTCTCTGGCTTCAGCGTCAGGACAATAGCCGCCGAACGAGGAGGTCGCAGTTTCCGCGCTTGTTTCGGAGCTGCCACTGATGGTTTGGGCTTAGGGCCCGCTGCCGTCTTTTTGCCCTTTCTCACTACCTTGGTCCAACTTTCTTCCATGGACGCCGGTGCAGGTGAAAGTGGGCGTGGTTCCTGCGGTTGGTTTGCAGGTTGAGCCACTTTACTCTTCTTTTTCTTGGTGGCTTTCTTCTTGCCACCCTCACGAGGAGCAAGTTTCGAGCCACCGGGGGCCGTCGATTTTTTAGGTCCGCTGGGACCTGTAACTGGTTGAGCTGCAGAAGCTGGAGCTGCCAGTGCTTCCTGCCGTGTATTGCCTGCACTGGTGGCAGGTTGGGCTGTCATTTTCGCCTTGTCTGCGGCCAACGGCGGCCGCATGGTCTTTCGCGGGAGGAGCCTGTCCTCCAGCGCCTCCAGTCTTGCGTTTACCATCTTCCCTACCTTAATCATCATCGCTCGCTCTGCGACTTCTTGTGGCTCCGATTTTGTAGCCACAGTCTGTTGCTGCGATGGCGTAATTTGGGAGGAAGGTGCAGTTCCTCTAGCAAGTCGTAGCTCGTTCCGTAGCTCCTCGTGCTCCTTTTGGAGGTCCGCTACCTGGGCTTGAAGCCGAGCTATGACTCGCTGCAGCTTTTTCGTCTCTTCCGTGGTGGTGCGTTCAAGCATCACCTGAGCAAAGTCCGTGATAGCAGCAGCCGCGTCCTTTAACTTACGTTGGTGGGTACCCTTGAGGTTCCCTGACGTAGCAACCACCTTGTGGACCACGGCCACGCTGTCCATTACTTGGGCATTGAGAGCTGACATGAGTTGGTCCTCTGTATCTGGCCCACTCGCTATCCTACGTTCTGCAGTTGGTCGCATACGTATTGTCATGCTCTCAAGTTCCGTCTCGGCTTTTTCGGCAGTTTGCCGTCGGTATTCCTCCTTGGCCGCTTTGTACATCTCCCGGGTCTTGCCCAGGCCGGCGTATTTCCCCGTGATGGGGCGGTCTTTTCCTTTTAGCTGTTTGCCGGTAGGTTTTTTCTTCGGCTCTAGCTCCTCCTCGCTGGGCTCCGAGAGCTCTATCCGCCTTTTAAGGCTCTCCTCCGCCCAGAAACGGGTAAAAGACGCGGTGCTAGATGCAGACCCAGATCTTGACCTCGTCATTACCGTCATGAGACTGGAGTCCGTGTCAGAATCGTCCAGTTTGGCTCCAGTATCCATGGCATTTAGGCGCTCAATTGACACCCGGCAGTCCCGCACCTGCGGCTGCGCCGGTGTTGCGTTAAAAGTGAAAACGCCACCGTTCTCTAACTCTGTTTCGACGCTAGCAATTGCGTCTCTCCTCGCCTCTTCAGTTTGGCCCTGAGAAGGGCCGTTTTCAGGTTGGCCCTGAGAAGGGCCGTTTTGGGATTTATTTAATTGCGAAGCCATAAAACTGTTCCCACGAGTAGGAGGGATCTATATGGTCCACCCAGGCGGTGCCCTCTGCACCTGGGTAAGCCTATGATTACCCATCAGTGTGTCGGCCGGTACACTGATGGGGCAAAGCACTAGCGGCTGACACCTCCTCAGCCATGCATCCTCTCGCGGTGCTGCGCCGCTTAGGATTGGGGGTGATTTTTTATTGAGGTTGTCTTCCTCGCGGCCCAGCCAATTAAGGCAAGGCCACCGGTGCCCAACCAGAGCCGCAAAACATGACTACGGACTCGGTGTGGACAACGGCTGGTCCGGCGTCGACATTGTCGAGTGCACCTGGCACATCGCCGCACCCGTCGCCTCCATTTCTGGAGCGACACCCTCCGTTTCATTTTTTATAGTGGTTTGTTCCACGCGGCACTACTCTCAGTGAGCAGCGCCCCCGGTCCGCTCAGTGCGGATTACGGGCTGCCCGACGGGGGGCCTGAAACCCACCCGCCGCGCCGCAGGCCTTCAAGGCCCGCCATCCCACGCCGCACAGCGGCCGCTGGCTCTAGAGAGCCCCGACAACAAGGTGCCACGCACCACCGTCGCTGCCCAAAAGGGCCATGCTGCATCCCTTACCATCTCAGAGAATCCGAGGCAAGAGGGGAGCAGCAAGTTATAAACCCGGCAATAAAGCCCACGCAGGAGAAACTCGACTGCACTTCCACCGATGGCTGGTATTCGCAGAGGGAGGATAGCAAGCGCGCAACTGAGCGGCTATCCTCCCCCTCCCAGGGTGCACCACGAGGAGGAACCAGCCCTGCACCCCAACCTAACCTAACCTAACCTAACCTAACCTAACCTAACCTAACCTAACCTAACCTAATGCCCCGTGCGGAAGAGATGGGACGCCATTGCTCGGGCATCTATAGCCTATTGCTAAAGGCGTACCAAGCATTCAAAGCTATAAAATCTTGCAAGCAAATCTACAGCGCAGTCAGCTCGCAACAAATGAGCTACTAATAGAGGGCACAAAACGAAAGACCGCTGTAGCTCTCCTCCAGGAGCCATACGTTGGAGCTACGAAAAAGGTAAAAGGATATCAGGGTGTCAGAGTGTACCAGGACCCAAAAACTGACCAAGGGACAGTTAAAGCGGCGATACTAGTCTTTGACGACAAATTAGACGTGGAACAGTTTCCAGAGCACACTACCAAAAACATCGTCCCATTAAAAATCAGGACAAGGGACTGGACTGTCACACTGATATCCTTTTATTTTGAGCCAGATGAACCCATGGATCAGTACCTAAACACTATGGCAGAAATCATCAGAAAACTAGGCCCAGCGAGGCTCATGGTGGGGGGTGACTCAAATGCGAAGAGCATGTGGTGGGGCAGCCCAAATGAGGACCAAAGAGGCGAACAGCTCTGTAGTACCCTTGTAGAACACAATCTCTACATTCTCAACACAGGCAGAACCCCAACCTTTGACACTATCAGGGGCGGTAAACGTTACAGTAGCTATGTCGATATAACAGCCTGTACGGAGGACATGCTAGGACAAATAACAGGATGGCGGGTGGAGGAGGGACTGACGAGTTCGGACCACAACGGCATAGGCTTCAATATTAATTTACAAAAATCAATAGGACAGAAAATTGAACGCACCACAAGAATTTACAATACAAAAAAGGCAAACTGGGAGCAATTTCATGAGAAATTACCCCAGCTCATGCTTCAGGAAAATATGACGGAAAATAAACTGATGGAAATGAATGACAACACAGAACTAGAATATATTATCGTAAAACTAAACAAAATAATCACTAACGCATGCAAAGACACAATAGCGCCGATAAAGAAAAAGCACACACTTACTATGCCGTGGTGGTCTGAAAAACTGGCAGCCCTAAAGAAGGAAGTTGCCACCAAAAAGCGAAGAATAAGAAGCGCAGCTCCACACCGAAGAGCAAATGTGGTAAAATCCTACCTAGAAATAAAAGAAACCTACGAACTAGCTGTAACGGAGGCGATAACGGAGAGTTGGAAGGGGTTCTGCCAGAAACAAGACAGGGAAGGAATGTGGGAGGGAATACACAGGGTTATTAAACGGACGGAAAAAAGAGCGGAGGACCTCCCGCTGATAAAGGAGGGGAAACCAATGAACGCAGCGGACTCTGCAAAATACCTGGCCGAGGCCTTCTATCCCGAGGACAAAAGAGATGAAGAAAATGCTCAGCACAAAGCTACCAGGATAGCTGCCGAAGCAGTAAACGGAGAGGGACATGATGAGAATGACCCACCATTTACACAGGAGGAACTATTAGCTGCAGCAAAAGCGTTCAATCCAAAGAAGGCTCCCGGGGTGGAAGGTTTCACGGCGGACATATGCCTCCATGCGATTAAGATAGTGCCTGGATTCTTCTTGGCTCTCCTTAATAAATGCCTAGAGCACCACTATTTTCCAAAACTTTGGAAGGAAGCGGTGGTGGTAGTATTGAGGAAGCCAGGAAAGGAGTCGTACACCACACCCAAGTCTTACCGGCCTATTGGACTGTTGCCGGTACTCGGGAAGATATACGAAAAGATGCTGGTAAACCGCCTCAAATACCATATTCTACCCAAAATTAGTACTCACCAGTATGGCTTCATGCCACAAAGGAGCACTGAGGACGCCCTCGTTGCACTCATGCAGCGTATACGGGCAAAACTAGCTGAGAAAAAACTAGTCACGCTGGTATCGCTGGACATCGAGGGCGCCTTCGATAGTGCCTGGTGGCCCGCGATAAGGGCCAGACTGGTAGAGGAAAAGTGTCCAAAAAACTTGAGGCGGGTCATTGCCAGCTATCTTAGCGATAGATCTGTAGAGGTCCGATACGCGGGAGAGGCTCACAGGAGAAAAACGGAAAAGGGTTGTGTACAGGGATCAATAGGTGGACCAATCCTATGGAATCTGTTGCTGGACCCCCTCTTAAGGCAGTTGGAAAACCAGGGAGTGTACTGTCAGGCCTTTGCGGACGATGTCGTTTTGGTGTTCGACAGCATGGTTGCCCGGGAGATCGAAAGGCAGGCGAATGCTGTTCTCGGGCGTGTTCAGGAGTGGGGTGTCAGAAACAAGTTAAAGTTCGCACCACACAAGACTAGCGCAATGCTAATAACCAACAAACTAAAGTTTGACACACCACGCCTGAGCATGGGGGGGACCAGCATCGGAATGTCAAAAGAAATCAAGATCCTCGGGCTTACCATAGACGACAAACTGACATTTAATAGTCACGTCTCGAACACCTGCCGAAAAGCCATCAGCATATATAAGATGCTCTGTAGAGCCGCACGGGTGAATTGGGGCATAAATCCCGAAATCATAAAGACCATGTATGTAGCAGCAGTGGAACCTATTATTCTGTACGCGGCGGCGGCATGGGCACCGGCCGCAAAAAAGCTGGGAGTGCGGAAGCAGCTGAGCGTGGTACAAAGAGGCTTCGCGCAGAAAATGTGCAAGGCATATCGGACGGTGTCACTCAACTCTGCTCTCCTGCTCACAGGCTTGCTCCCTCTCGACCTCCGAGTACGCGAGGTGGCCTCGCTTTACGAGGCCAAGAAGGGAGCAACCCGAGAGGATTTGAACGGTAGAGAGATGGAGAAGATGACACCTAAGATGACCTTCCCACACCCCGCAAGCCAAGTGGGACTGGAGTTCGGCAAACTGGCGGACGAGGACCATTACACAACGCACAGCAACTACGCTGTGCGCTTGTTCACGGATGGCAGCAAGATTGAGGGTAAGGTTGGAGCAGCAGTATCCGTATGGAACAACGCCGCAGAGACCAAAGCCCACAAACTTGCACTGTCGCCGTATTGTACCGTCTACCAGGCCGAACTCCTAGCCCTATGCAAGGCAACAGAAGTTGCACTAAAGCGCAGTGATACCACGTTCGGAATCTATAGTGACTCCAGAGCGGCCTTGGAGACAGTTACCAACCTCAACTCTACTCACCCTTTAGCAGTAGAAACACGCGAAAACCTTCGGGGATGCAGACTCCAGAACAAGGAGGTATCCCTGTTCTGGATCAAAGCACACATTGGGCTAGAGGGAAATGAGAGAGCAGACTATCTGGCCAAAGAGGCCGCTCTGAAGTCAAAAAAGAAACCGGACTATGACCGATGCCCTGCCTCACACGTGAGGCGTACCATTAGAGAGGGGACGCTTCGCGAGTGGGACTGTAGATACAGAACAGAAGGAACGGCTTCAGTAACAAAAATCTTTTTTCCAGACGCTGTTGCGGCGTACAGAACGGTTCGACAGCTTAAGATAGACAGCACGATGACACAACTGTTTACCGGGCATGGTGGATTCTCTGCATACTTGAATCGCTTCAAGTGTAAGGAGAGTCCATCATGCGCGTGCGACCCCGGGGTAGACGAAACAGTAGAGCATCTTATCTTGGAATGTCCTACCTTCGGATACCGTAGATACCATGTCGAGATTATAATAAATGAGAAACTGGAGCGGGAAACCCTCCATAGCATAATAAAAAGTAAAGAAAAGAGAGAAGCTTTTATAACATATTGTAAGGAAATACTATTAGTTGTAACAAATAGAAATAAGACTGTTTAAGTAAAGTATCTTTATACAATATTGTTATAATATATTGATATAAAAATACACACATGTAATAGAATAAAAATAAAAATTAGAATTTAGAGAACAATATGTTAAATAACGTAGTAAATAAGTATGAATCAGTGTAAAAATAAGATGTAACGCGTGAAAACTGTAAAAACAATAAAGAAAAACAGCGAATATTTATTACACCCCACACTTAGCAAAAAAAAAAAAAAAAAAAAAACTAAAAAGTAAATAAATGAATAAATAAACGTAAGAATAGAAAGAAGTAGTAGCTTAGACATGCCCAAAAGAGGCTAAATGGTCTGTCCCGACCTTGGAATGAATGCCGATGAATGAGAGAAAGACCAAGTATGAAGAATAAAAGTACGAGAAGGATACCTGTGAGAACTAGCATGAATGCGTCAAACTTAAATTGTGAAAATAGGCTCCGATTACGTTGGAGGTAGCAGGATTTAAAAAAAAAAAAAAAAAAAAAAAAAAAAAAAAAAAAAAAAAAAACCTAACCTAACCTAACCTAACCAGTCTCGCGCCAAGCGCGGCCGCGAACGCCACGTTTCCACGCCGCTCCGCGGTCAAAAATTCACTTTGACGGGTTTTTTCTTTCCAAAGTACTTGTGTCATATATCAAATTGTGCGCGCAGACTCCTTCTATCCGCTAGTGTAAAAATTGTGACGGTCAGTGAAAGTAGTGAAGTGATACGGACATTTTAGTGAGCCACACTCGGACTCCTCTGGATTAAACCACTGCCAAAATTCACCAAATCAAGGTACAGACTTCAAATTTACGGCAAAGTGATCCCTATTAGATGCCCTATCTATTACAAGTGTTAGATTTAGTTGGACTTTCTAGGCTTTAGTACAATCATCAGACATATTTGACTTCTCAGTGTAAAAGTGATAATTTTGTGAATAACTCGTAAAAACTATCGAGAACCTTTCTATATTTTTATCTTTCCCGGTGTATCGTAGTGTTTTCTTAGTGCCCTAGCAGTTTCAGATTTTTCCTATGTGTACTTTTGTAAATAAACACGAAAAACCAAAACCACGTGCTCTGTGAAAAACTGGTTCCCGGTTAGTGCGGCTAATTTTGGTGATTTTAATTTATTTCCTAGCTTAAGAGAACTAAATTACCGAAAACAGAACAGAAATCGCAGTTATAGTTCTCGAGATATTGAGGTTTTTCTAACGGAAGAACAAATTTTTATGAAACCTCCAACTTCAACATTTAATATCTTCCGATTTTGAGTGATGACGCATACATTTTTTAGCCTTATATTACTGCAGTGTTAATGAACAATTAGTGTACCAAATTTCAGATTTTTTGATTGAGTAGTTTTTGAGTAAATTAAAGTTAAGTCGAGTCACTCCTCAAGACAGCCAAATTTTACGTAATTATAATTTTGAAAATCACTTTTTTGTTTCGGGATTTTTTTAACATCTTGCACTTGAAATAGTTAGCAGGTACCTAAAAAATAGTTTTAAGCATATTTCGGGAATTGTGATGTATATAGTTTTTTTTATAATAACGATCTTTGTTTCTGTGCAATTTGGTCTGACAAATGTTCATGCTGCGCCTCTCATAGGTACTTTCTAATCCCATAAACTGATCCATTTTACGAATATCACTTCTGTTTACTGTTAAAACATTACTTCAACTTAAAATATTCAATACTAAGCTCTGAATATGCAAATCTTTTTCTAAATTTCTGTGCTACCTATGTTTACAATTTATTTTAAGTTAGTTTAAATTCACCTTCCTTTCTGTGTGCTTGCATGTAGACTTGCACGTTATTGGACAATTCCTGTATTAAAATTCATATTTTTTCTATGAGTAGTTTTTTAGTTAAGTTAATTTTTGTTGAGCCACTATTCGCACTGGCTTGGTTACACGTAAGTATCATATTAAACAACACTTCTATGACTTGCTATTTACTTCACATTTGTCTGTCTTTATAAGTTGTATATAGTAATTATTACTTTAAGCGTATTTTTAATGACTATTTGTTGTGTAGCCTATGTGTTGTGTAGCTTATGTACGAATCCTCCAATCTTAACAATTAATATCTCCCGATTTTTAGTGAGACGCACACATTTTATATCTTCATTTTATCCCCGTGTTAATGGACAATACGTATACTAAATCTCAGATTTTTTCATTGAGTAGTTTTTAAGTAAAGTAAACTTAAGTCAAACCACTCCTTTAATTTTTACGTAAATAACATTCTGAAATTTACTTTTTTGTTTTAAGTCTTATTTTAAATTTTGCGTTCAAAATAGTTAGTTAGTAGTAAAAAAATAGTTTTAAGCCTATTTCCACAATTGTGATACTTATAGTTTTTGTATAATAGCGATTTTGAAATTTGTGAAATCTGTTTTGATATTTTCTCATACTGTGCTTGCAGTACGTACTTTCTACCACCAATAATTGTCTCTTTTTACTAATATCACCTTTGTTTATAATAAAAATATAATTTCGACCAGAAAATACACAACAGTTAGCTCTGAAAACGCAAGTTTGTTCAACATTTTTGGTAAAATCCGAGTTTTCTGTGGGTTAGTCTATGCGCAAATAAAACATTGAATTCCGTGTTATTTTAACTTGTAACTTCTGACACTAGGACCACAGAAGGTCTGCAAGACCACAATCTATTTTCTTTCATAATAATTGTTAATATTAGACTATTCTGACACTATTCAAATATGTATCGTACGCCTCCTCCCTCGCCCCGAAGGCGCGGCGGCGCCGGCGCGCGCACAACCGCGCTTGTACACGCGACACCACCGGCTGAGACGACTCCCTTAACGCCTGTAGAGGCTCCGCTCACCCGCACTGAGCAGGACCCAAGGACGGGAGACAAAACATATGTCATCGAACCTGGAGATACAATAAACACAGCAGGCAGCGACAAATCATCTGACGTCGCCGACACGAGCTCCTGCGCTATGGAGTCGCTGAGACTCAGTATTTTGTCTACTGAGTGCACTCCTAGAAATGACACAGCCGGCCGGCTTCTCGAAGTTGTCAGATCAAACACGAAAATCATTCTGAATCACCTCACTTTGAACAGAAGCGTAAAAAAGGGGAGCAAAGACGCCATCGCGGAGGCTACCAAAAACATTCAGGCGGCCACCGAGAAGTATGTGACGGAGCTCCCGGTTACAGATGAAATTCGGCCAGAAGATTCCTTTGCCCTTCATGGAAGGAGCGAAAAACTAGACGGCGCAATAATATCTATACAGGAAGAGCTATCCAAAATTAGGCAGGAACAGACCAGCATTTGCGCCCTGGTAGCAAATTCATTGAGTAGTGCCAGCCGACGTCCTGAAGATGATTTCAGCCTCGACCCCGGCGTTCTTGCTGCGAGTGAGCCCGGCGTGCGCCCGGCGAAGCCTACATACAGCGAGGCGCTTAAAACACCTACAGTTAATGTCCCCAAAAACAATCCGGCCATAGTCGTAACAGTTGACAGCGCCAAAACTGGGCTCGAAGCTTTGTCCACATTCCGGAACCAAATCCCGTTCAGAACCATGAACTACGCCCCTCAAAATATAAAAACCATCTCAAACAATAAGCTCCGAGTAGAGTTTCAAACCGATAAGCAGCTGGAAGAAACACTTAAGCGCATCAATAACACCCCCAACATCAAGGCGGAACACGCTCGGCGACTGTCGCCCATGGTAATCCTGAAAGGCATTCACAAAGATACTCCTGCGCAGGAATTGGCGGATGTTATCATCTCTCAAAATCCCACTGTAAGGGATGTCGCAATAGGCCAGGACGAGATACGACTAATATTTTCCACTAACAACCGGAACCCTAAATTGTATAACGCCATTCTTAGATGCTCGCCGGCTGTATGGCGAGCGATAATGCTGCTCGAGCGAGTTAATATCGAACACCAGCGAGTACACGCTAGCGAGCAATCCCCGTTCAAACAGTGTCTGAGCTGCCTACAGTATGGACACACAACGGTGCATTGTAAGTCAACGGTCAAACCCTGCTCGCACTGCGCTGACAGCACTCACTCCTACAAAGCCTGCCCTAACAAAAAACAAACTCCACAATGTTATAACTGTATTGGTCACAACCAGAAGTACTCTACCAAGCACAATACAAACCACACCGCTATCAACCCCTCCTGCCCGTTGATTATGGCAGCGAAACTAAACATTAGACAAAAAATTTCATATGTCTAATTATAATAATAGAAATAACACCAAGTCACATCAATCGCACCAATACAGTTGTATACAAATAAACCAAGGACACGGACGTAATGCATATCAGGAGACTGCCGTCGCGCTCAACAATTACTCGCACTCATTTGCCTTTATTACCGAACCATACATACAGTCAAAAACTAATCGTATGAAATCTCCACCTGGATACACCACATTTCAGTTTCCGTCACCAGATTGCCCTGTCAGGGCTGCCATCTGCGTCAAAGACTCCGGAATCTCTGCATTAGGACACACGAAATACTCCTGTAGTAATATGTGTGTCGTACAGCTCACTGAAAAATCGGGAAGGAAAACATATCTCACATGCATATACATTGAACCCCGACAAGACTCGCAAAACATAATAACAAAATTACAGTCTTTTCTCACCGCCACTATTGGATCCGCTCATGTGATCGCTGGCGACTTCAACGGCTGGCATGGCTTATGGGGAAGCCCTGTAAGCAACAGAAGAGGCAACCAAGTAGCGGATATTATAATTAACAATGACCTCACAGTATGTAATACCGGCACTAATCCCACCTTTGAAACTGTTACAAACGGCAAGCTGCGTAGCTCGATAGTCGACCTTACTCTGTACGACGACTTCACACGCCAAGGACGCTCCATGACTGAGGTAATAGACTGGAAGGTTGATACCACTGTTTGCCCTTCATCAGACCACCATGCATTAACCTTTAAAATTTCCACGGATACACGCAAGTCTGCACAGTTTCGTCAAAAGACTAAATTATCAACATATCGCTACAACACCACTGGCTTTAAGTGGGATGAGAAAACCGATCACATTAAGGAAGTCCTCACCAACAAACTACCCTCTGAAACCGACATCTTGCACTGTAATGAAGAAGAACTTGATTCCATAATTTCATCCCTCACCACAGATATCATAAAAATGTGTGACGACCTCTTGCCTCGCTCAAAACCTCCCCCCAAACGTCCGCTCTGGTGGAACGACGATCTAGAACAACAAAAGGCTGATGTCATCAGGAACCACCATAGATTAAGCAAGGCTGTACGCCGAAAATTGCCCATAACCGAAATCCTAAAGGAACGCGACGAGCTCCGCAATAAATACTCCAGCGCCTGTTGTTCCGCCTCAACTGATTCCTTCAAAAACTTCTGTGAGAGACAGGGGAAAGAGGATGTATGGGCCGTGACAAATCGCATAGTACGCTCGCGACCGACCCCACAACCTCCGGCAACCCTGTCTCTCCCTGATGGACGGCACACCGTGGACAGTCAGGACACCGCCAATGCCCTATTGAAAATGTTCTATCCGGACGACGACGTTAGCGCAGACACAGCACAACAAACACTCATCCGGGGGCAAATGGCGGTTCCTCCGGATACGAGCGATGAACCCCTTTTTACAACGACAGAAGTAATTGAGACTCTGCAAACCATTAGTCATAAAAAAGCCCCTGGAAACGACCACCTTACTTCCGACATTTGTCTACAAATAACCAAAATATTCCCAGAAACTATCACCTCTATTATGAACAGATGCTTACAGTTGAAATACTTTCCCTGCGCATGGAAAACCACTATCACTAAGATCATTCCTAAGCCAGACAAGCTGGACTATAACAAATCATCCTCGTATCGACCTATTGGCTTAGTTAACGTCTTCGGAAAATTGCTTGAGAAGCTTATTGTAAACCGACTCACATACCATATGCATTGTAATGGAAAGATTGTCCTCAAACAATACGGTTTCAGGCTCCAAACTAACACTACCGCCGCCATACGAGACGCACTTGATATCGTTGAGAACGCCAAAAGGTCCGGCGAGCAAACTCTCGCAGTCTCTCTCGATATCAAGGCTGCTTTCGACAATGCCTGGTGGCCGGCCATCTTTCGCAGGCTGAAACACAACAACTGCCCAAAGAACCTTTATTGCATTTTAAATAGCTATGTCACCAACCGAATAGTGCGAGTGGGATTCGCTGACCTCTACACGGAGAAACAAATGACAAGAGGGTGCATCCAGGGATCGGTGGTCGGCCCAATATTATGGAACCTTATACTGGACGAGCTCCTAGTAACCGCCATGCCTCCAGGTTGTCATCTCCAGGCGTACGCGGATGATGTGCTCCTGATATGTCACTCCAAAACCACAGACGAACTACAACACATCACCAATGAAGCCATAAAACGGATAAACGACTGGGGACGGAGCGTTAAGCTCGAGTTTGGCCGTGACAAAACACAAGCTATCGCGTTCACTCAAAAAACTAATAGAATCCAAATTACTTCTGACAACACTCCGGTACCTTTTGTAACCCACATCAAATACTTAGGAGTAATCATTGACAGTCAGTTAAAGTTCATTAAGCACGCAGAATATATCGTTGAAAAGGCCAAAAAGTTATATAATAAACTGAAAAATCTCATTAGACCTACTTGGGGTGTACACCCGGAAAATATTAGGACAATTTACAACCATGTTATGGAACCCGTAATAACATACTCGGCTTCCATATGGGCTGGCGCGCTTAAATACAAATGTGTGAACAGCAAGCTGTTGGCGTTACAAAGGCTCTGCGCCATCAAAATCGCGCGTGGTTTTAAAACATTAAATACAGCGCTATCAATCACATTAGCGAGACTGTCTCCCCTGCCCGACAAAATCAAATGCGTAGCTGAACTGGAAAACGCTCGATCCCAGGGACACACCTCCAGCTTACCAACAGACCTTCACATCGAGAAACCAGCGCTGCCATCTTCTTTGCTGCATCCTGCTGACAGAACTTCCATCCCACACACAGACATCAACGATCGCAACGAACACGCAACCTTAGTATTTTCCCGAGACAACCGTAACGCTTGGAGAGTATACACTGACGGAAGCCGTCACAACGGCAAGGTCGGGGCGGCCTATGTCATCATCAAGCCTAACGGGGACACAGTTACTAAGAAGATTAAACTACATGACTGCTGCTCTGTCTACCAGGCTGAGTTATTCGCCATCCACGAATCCCTCAAATATAGCTATACAATTATTCCCACCAAAACCAAACTACTAGTCTTCTCTGATAACAAATCCGGATTAACTGCTATAAATGATCCCAATAATTATAACTCCACAGTGGCGGGAATACATCGCCTAATACACTGCAACAAAGTAAATACTGAGACTCACTTTTTCTGGAACAAGGCTCACTGCGGAATACCCGGCAACGAAATGGCGGACGCGGCTGCTAAGGCAGCAGCTAACCTGCACAAAAGTCCTGACTTCAGCTCAATACCAGTGAGCTACGTAAAATACCAGAATCGCAAAACGACTATGATTGCTTCACAACAACTTTATGACAACCCAAGTCACTGTGGCTACACAAAAACTATCTTTCCTTCGTATGCAGATCTCCATCAATACATAAATAAGTATCCTCCTACCTTTCATTCCACTCAATATCTCAGTAATCACGGATTTCATAAAGAATATTTATATAGATTTAAAATTACTTCTGATAATCACTGCCCTTGCGATACTAATACTGAAACCACACAATCTTTTTCCCATCTTATTTACGAATGCCCCAGATTCATAAACCATAGATGGTCATTTGTTATGATGTGTCAGAACTTGCGAGTTAATCCACGGGATATTACAACTGTCACAAATAAAGAATCTTTGGCAGAGAGTTTTCATATGTTATTAAAAAATATTATATCTCGGCTCAAACAATTTAATAACACTTAAGCTGACCGACAACTAGCGTAATGTAAATATTGTAAATATATGTATAGTTTATAAGTGAATGCTAGTGTAATAACTTTTAACGTTAATTTTAAGATTTGTTCTATACAACCTGTGTGCTGGTTGGGCCACAATAAGCTCTGTGAGCATCGTGGACCAATCAGCAGACAGGTATTACTCTTTTCACAATTTAATTATCTAAATATCATGCTCATTAGCCGGCAAACTAACGTCCTTTCCAATACTTAAAAGATTTCAACTCCCTTGCTTCTCCTTAATCACACCAACCAACCCATCATCATTACTCCATTTCCCGCTCCTTCACAATGTTGAACGAAAAGCGTAAACCAATAGCGCGGCCCGTTCAACGAACTGTCCTTGTCCCGAGGGGGGATGGTT
>JALPQI010031928.1:0-31304 GCA_025490895.1 Thaumatotibia leucotreta
GTTTTCTGTGGGTTAGTCTATGCGCAAATAAAACATTGAATTCCGTGTTATTTTAACTTGTAACTTCTGACACTAGGACCACAGAAGGTCTGCAAGACCACAATCTATTTTCTTTCATAATAATTGTTAATATTAGACTATTCTGACACTATTCAAATATGTATCGTACGCCTCCTCCCTCGCCCCGAAGGCGCGGCGGCGCCGGCGCGCGCACAACCGCGCTTGTACACGCGACACCACCGGCTGAGACGACTCCCTTAACGCCTGTAGAGGCTCCGCTCACCCGCACTGAGCAGGACCCAAGGACGGGAGACAAAACATATGTCATCGAACCTGGAGATACAATAAACACAGCAGGCAGCGACAAATCATCTGACGTCGCCGACACGAGCTCCTGCGCTATGGAGTCGCTGAGACTCAGTATTTTGTCTACTGAGTGCACTCCTAGAAATGACACAGCCGGCCGGCTTCTCGAAGTTGTCAGATCAAACACGAAAATCATTCTGAATCACCTCACTTTGAACAGAAGCGTAAAAAAGGGGAGCAAAGACGCCATCGCGGAGGCTACCAAAAACATTCAGGCGGCCACCGAGAAGTATGTGACGGAGCTCCCGGTTACAGATGAAATTCGGCCAGAAGATTCCTTTGCCCTTCATGGAAGGAGCGAAAAACTAGACGGCGCAATAATATCTATACAGGAAGAGCTATCCAAAATTAGGCAGGAACAGACCAGCATTTGCGCCCTGGTAGCAAATTCATTGAGTAGTGCCAGCCGACGTCCTGAAGATGATTTCAGCCTCGACCCCGGCGTTCTTGCTGCGAGTGAGCCGGCGTGCGCCCGGCGAAGCCTACATACAGCGAGGCGCTTAAAACACCTACAGTTAATGTCCCCAAAAACAATCCGGCCATAGTCGTAACAGTTGACAGCGCCAAAACTGGGCTCGAAGCTTTGTCCACATTCCGGAACCAAATCCCGTTCAGAACCATGAACTACGCCCCTCAAAATATAAAAACCATCTCAAACAATAAGCTCCGAGTAGAGTTTCAAACCGATAAGCAGCTGGAAGAAACACTTAAGCGCATCAATAACACCCCCAACATCAAGGCGGAACACGCTCGGCGACTGTCGCCCATGGTAATCCTGAAAGGCATTCACAAAGATACTCCTGCGCAGGAATTGGCGGATGTTATCATCTCTCAAAATCCCACTGTAAGGGATGTCGCAATAGGCCAGGACGAGATACGACTAATATTTTCCACTAACAACCGGAACCCTAAATTGTATAACGCCATTCTTAGATGCTCGCCGGCTGTATGGCGAGCGATAATGCTGCTCGAGCGAGTTAATATCGAACACCAGCGAGTACACGCTAGCGAGCAATCCCCGTTCAAACAGTGTCTGAGCTGCCTACAGTATGGACACACAACGGTGCATTGTAAGTCAACGGTCAAACCCTGCTCGCACTGCGCTGACAGCACTCACTCCTACAAAGCCTGCCCTAACAAAAAACAAACTCCACAATGTTATAACTGTATTGGTCACAACCAGAAGTACTCTACCAAGCACAATACAAACCACACCGCTATCAACCCCTCCTGCCCGTTGATTATGGCAGCGAAACTAAACATTAGACAAAAAATTTCATATGTCTAATTATAATAATAGAAATAACACCAAGTCACATCAATCGCACCAATACAGTTGTATACAAATAAACCAAGGACACGGACGTAATGCATATCAGGAGACTGCCGTCGCGCTCAACAATTACTCGCACTCATTTGCCTTTATTACCGAACCATACATACAGTCAAAAACTAATCGTATGAAATCTCCACCTGGATACACCACATTTCAGTTTCCGTCACCAGATTGCCCTGTCAGGGCTGCCATCTGCGTCAAAGACTCCGGAATCTCTGCATTAGGACACACGAAATACTCCTGTAGTAATATGTGTGTCGTACAGCTCACTGAAAAATCGGGAAGGAAAACATATCTCACATGCATATACATTGAACCCCGACAAGACTCGCAAAACATAATAACAAAATTACAGTCTTTTCTCACCGCCACTATTGGATCCGCTCATGTGATCGCTGGCGACTTCAACGGCTGGCATGGCTTATGGGGAAGCCCTGTAAGCAACAGAAGAGGCAACCAAGTAGCGGATATTATAATTAACAATGACCTCACAGTATGTAATACCGGCACTAATCCCACCTTTGAAACTGTTACAAACGGCAAGCTGCGTAGCTCGATAGTCGACCTTACTCTGTACGACGACTTCACACGCCAAGGACGCTCCATGACTGAGGTAATAGACTGGAAGGTTGATACCACTGTTTGCCCTTCATCAGACCACCATGCATTAACCTTTAAAATTTCCACGGATACACGCAAGTCTGCACAGTTTCGTCAAAAGACTAAATTATCAACATATCGCTACAACACCACTGGCTTTAAGTGGGATGAGAAAACCGATCACATTAAGGAAGTCCTCACCAACAAACTACCCTCTGAAACCGACATCTTGCACTGTAATGAAGAAGAACTTGATTCCATAATTTCATCCCTCACCACAGATATCATAAAAATGTGTGACGACCTCTTGCCTCGCTCAAAACCTCCCCCCAAACGTCCGCTCTGGTGGAACGACGATCTAGAACAACAAAAGGCTGATGTCATCAGGAACCACCATAGATTAAGCAAGGCTGTACGCCGAAAATTGCCCATAACCGAAATCCTAAAGGAACGCGACGAGCTCCGCAATAAATACTCCAGCGCCTGTTGTTCCGCCTCAACTGATTCCTTCAAAAACTTCTGTGAGAGACAGGGGAAAGAGGATGTATGGGCCGTGACAAATCGCATAGTACGCTCGCGACCGACCCCACAACCTCCGGCAACCCTGTCTCTCCCTGATGGACGGCACACCGTGGACAGTCAGGACACCGCCAATGCCCTATTGAAAATGTTCTATCCGGACGACGACGTTAGCGCAGACACAGCACAACAAACACTCATCCGGGGGCAAATGGCGGTTCCTCCGGATACGAGCGATGAACCCCTTTTTACAACGACAGAAGTAATTGAGACTCTGCAAACCATTAGTCATAAAAAAGCCCCTGGAAACGACCACCTTACTTCCGACATTTGTCTACAAATAACCAAAATATTCCCAGAAACTATCACCTCTATTATGAACAGATGCTTACAGTTGAAATACTTTCCCTGCGCATGGAAAACCACTATCACTAAGATCATTCCTAAGCCAGACAAGCTGGACTATAACAAATCATCCTCGTATCGACCTATTGGCTTAGTTAACGTCTTCGGAAAATTGCTTGAGAAGCTTATTGTAAACCGACTCACATACCATATGCATTGTAATGGAAAGATTGTCCTCAAACAATACGGTTTCAGGCTCCAAACTAACACTACCGCCGCCATACGAGACGCACTTGATATCGTTGAGAACGCCAAAAGGTCCGGCGAGCAAACTCTCGCAGTCTCTCTCGATATCAAGGCTGCTTTCGACAATGCCTGGTGGCCGGCCATCTTTCGCAGGCTGAAACACAACAACTGCCCAAAGAACCTTTATTGCATTTTAAATAGCTATGTCACCAACCGAATAGTGCGAGTGGGATTCGCTGACCTCTACACGGAGAAACAAATGACAAGAGGGTGCATCCAGGGATCGGTGGTCGGCCCAATATTATGGAACCTTATACTGGACGAGCTCCTAGTAACCGCCATGCCTCCAGGTTGTCATCTCCAGGCGTACGCGGATGATGTGCTCCTGATATGTCACTCCAAAACCACAGACGAACTACAACACATCACCAATGAAGCCATAAAACGGATAAACGACTGGGGACGGAGCGTTAAGCTCGAGTTTGGCCGTGACAAAACACAAGCTATCGCGTTCACTCAAAAAACTAATAGAATCCAAATTACTTCTGACAACACTCCGGTACCTTTTGTAACCCACATCAAATACTTAGGAGTAATCATTGACAGTCAGTTAAAGTTCATTAAGCACGCAGAATATATCGTTGAAAAGGCCAAAAAGTTATATAATAAACTGAAAAATCTCATTAGACCTACTTGGGGTGTACACCCGGAAAATATTAGGACAATTTACAACCATGTTATGGAACCCGTAATAACATACTCGGCTTCCATATGGGCTGGCGCGCTTAAATACAAATGTGTGAACAGCAAGCTGTTGGCGTTACAAAGGCTCTGCGCCATCAAAATCGCGCGTGGTTTTAAAACATTAAATACAGCGCTATCAATCACATTAGCGAGACTGTCTCCCCTGCCCGACAAAATCAAATGCGTAGCTGAACTGGAAAACGCTCGATCCCAGGGACACACCTCCAGCTTACCAACAGACCTTCACATCGAGAAACCAGCGCTGCCATCTTCTTTGCTGCATCCTGCTGACAGAACTTCCATCCCACACACAGACATCAACGATCGCAACGAACACGCAACCTTAGTATTTTCCCGAGACAACCGTAACGCTTGGAGAGTATACACTGACGGAAGCCGTCACAACGGCAAGGTCGGGGCGGCCTATGTCATCATCAAGCCTAACGGGGACACAGTTACTAAGAAGATTAAACTACATGACTGCTGCTCTGTCTACCAGGCTGAGTTATTCGCCATCCACGAATCCCTCAAATATAGCTATACAATTATTCCCACCAAAACCAAACTACTAGTCTTCTCTGATAACAAATCCGGATTAACTGCTATAAATGATCCCAATAATTATAACTCCACAGTGGCGGGAATACATCGCCTAATACACTGCAACAAAGTAAATACTGAGACTCACTTTTTCTGGAACAAGGCTCACTGCGGAATACCCGGCAACGAAATGGCGGACGCGGCTGCTAAGGCAGCAGCTAACCTGCACAAAAGTCCTGACTTCAGCTCAATACCAGTGAGCTACGTAAAATACCAGAATCGCAAAACGACTATGATTGCTTCACAACAACTTTATGACAACCCAAGTCACTGTGGCTACACAAAAACTATCTTTCCTTCGTATGCAGATCTCCATCAATACATAAATAAGTATCCTCCTACCTTTCATTCCACTCAATATCTCAGTAATCACGGATTTCATAAAGAATATTTATATAGATTTAAAATTACTTCTGATAATCACTGCCCTTGCGATACTAATACTGAAACCACACAATCTTTTTCCCATCTTATTTACGAATGCCCCAGATTCATAAACCATAGATGGTCATTTGTTATGATGTGTCAGAACTTGCGAGTTAATCCACGGGATATTACAACTGTCACAAATAAAGAATCTTTGGCAGAGAGTTTTCATATGTTATTAAAAAATATTATATCTCGGCTCAAACAATTTAATAACACTTAAGCTGACCGACAACTAGCGTAATGTAAATATTGTAAATATATGTATAGTTTATAAGTGAATGCTAGTGTAATAACTTTTAACGTTAATTTTAAGATTTGTTCTATACAACCTGTGTGCTGGTTGGGCCACAATAAGCTCTGTGAGCATCGTGGACCAATCAGCAGACAGGTATTACTCTTTTCACAATTTAATTATCTAAATATCATGCTCATTAGCCGGCAAACTAACGTCCTTTCCAATACTTAAAAGATTTCAACTCCCTTGCTTCTCCTTAATCACACCAACCAACCCATCATCATTACTCCATTTCCCGCTCCTTCACAATGTTGAACGAAAAGCGTAAACCAATAGCGCGGCCCGTTCAACGAACTGTCCTTGTCCCGAGGGGGGATGGTTTTAGTCCGTAGGCGAGTGGTGATGGCATTCCATCTTCGGGCGGTCTGCCATTGTCAGTCGAGTCGGGCATGCCACCAGGGCCGGCCTGGTGGTATCCAATGAGGATTTCCTCCTCCTCGCTAAAAAAAAAAAAAAAAAAAAACCTAACCTAACCTAACCTAACCTAACCTAACCTAACCTAACCTAACCTAACCTAACCTAACCTAACCTAACCTAACCTAACCTAACCTAACCTAACCTAACCTAACCTAACCTAACCTAACCTAACCTAACCTAACCTAACCTAACCTAACCTAACCTAACCTAACCTAACCTAACCTAACCTAACCTAACCTAACCTAACCTAACCTAACCTAACCTAACCTAACCTAACCTAACCTAACCTAACCTAACCTAACCATAAAATTTCTACCCCGGGAAAGTAGTCTAAAGGGTAGAGCTCGTCAAGCAGAGAAGAGCGAGCCCAAGCACGCCTCTCTGGGACCTAGGACAACGGAGCTACAGCCAGATACCGGTCCTGATACCGGAAACCAGTTCCGATACCAGAAACTTTGGGAAGCTGTTGCTCCAGAACCCCTGGGAAAAATCGGGTCGTGTTTGGGTTCATTCGAAAGGGCTTGGAGAGAGCTCTCTACTGACATTAGAATTTTGACTCTACATAGAGTTTTAAAAAATTTTTTCTTCTCTCCTCTCTCTCCTTCCCTTTTTAGTTTCCTTAGATTTAAGTAGCTTAAGTAACAGTAGCCCCCTCTGTACAGGGGCTACATATACGGCTCGTTATAGAGCAAAGACCGTTATAAATTAGTATAATTAGTATATATAGTCTATAAGAGACCAGAATCTGCGATTCTTAAAAACAAAAACTGATATACGTTGTGTAATCGTCTTCCATTATTACAATATACCATAATTCCATTCCAATTCTATAATATTAAATTTCTTTATCCTATTCTCATTGAAGGTCGGGTAATATCGTGTGCACGACCCTAAAACGTCACCCCCCCTTTACAGGGGTGAGAAACCGATTGACTGATTCCACGTGTACACGACTCTCTTGTCCCTTCCTGTCCCGGGGACCCACTTCCCCCCTAAAACCGAGCTTACAGCGTCCTGGATGTTCGGATATAGGACTCCACACAAAATGAGCGGAAAGGAGGGAAACAAAAGACTGAGCGAGACGGGGAGTGGTTCGATGCAAGGGACACAAAGGACCCCGGAAGCGACATCAGGAGAGAAGAGACTGGCACTGGACGAGCCAGGGAAACAACCGGAGACAAACACAGTCAGGCGCAGTATTGGGAAATGGGAGGCAGGAAAGCTTGGGACGAACCCAACGGAGCAAGCTCCCTTCGTAGATCTGGACAACCCAGAAGCCTCAGACAGGGAACCCTCGACGCAGGAGGCCCCAATAACCAAACTGCCGGAAAAACCGACGACGCAGGCAGGTCCTGCGAAATCGCATAAAACGACCCCAACGCAAGAGGGCAAAGCAAAAATGGCACCGGGGGTTTCGCCTGGCACGCTTAGCCCCAAAAGGAAAGCATACAAAGACCGGCTGACAGAGGCAAGAGCCTGCCTAGAATCGGGCAAACTTCATATCTCCGCGTCCCGAAACACCAAGGGAGAAATCAAAAATGCGGTAATGACAGCGCTGGACCGATTGTATAGCCTAGTGAAGGAATCGGAGATGGAACAGAGGGCGAGACCCGAGAACCGAGAAAAGAATAAAACGGTGAAGCCACAAAATCCCACCTCCGACATGGACTCGACCTTCACGGTCGAAAACAACGCGACCAAAGACCAGACGCTGTCAAATATTGAAAAGACCGCAAAACGCATCATGGAGGAACATGGGAAGTTGCTCAATCAAAACGCAAAGGAACTGGCAAACATAAAGGACGCACTAGAGAGGCAGAAGATCCAAATGGAAAGCCTAAAGGGTAGCTACGCGAGCGTCGTGGCGGGTCCACCAAAAAGTCAACAGCGGATCGCCACGGCCATGCATTCTGTGGTGGTATCGTCCAGAGACGAAAGCCAGACAGGGGAACAAGTGCTGGAGCAAATAAGGAAAGTAGTAAAGGCAAAGGAAGAAGGCGCACAAATTGAAAAGATCAGAAAAGCAAGAGATAGGAAAGTAATAGTGGGATGCAGGACGCACGAGGAAGTAGACAGGATTAGGGAAAAAATTACGAAATCTGGAGGACAGTTGCGCGTGGACCCAGTGCTTAACAAAGACCCACTTGTGGTCCTCCGAGGAGTCATCCGGAGCCACTCGGACGAGGAAATATTGGGGGCCCTGAGAACCCAAAACAAGCATTTGCTGAGGGACGTGAGCGGGGAGCAAGACCGGATGGAGGTGAAGTACAGAAAACGAGCGAGAAACCCCCATACCGCGCACGTGGTGCTCAGGGTCTCACCCACTGTCTGGAACCGCTTGACCGATGCGGGGGCTGTATATGTCGACATGCAGAAGGTCAAGGTTGAGGATCAGTCCCCCCTAGTACAGTGCTCGCGCTGTCTAGGGTATGGACATGGAAAGCGCCACTGCCAGGACCAGGTCGACGTGTGCAGCCACTGTGGAGGCCCGCACCTAAAATCAGAGTGTGCGGATTGGCTGGCGGAAGTGCAGCCCACCTGTTGCAACTGCAAAAAGGCCAACTACGACCAGGCAGGACATAACGCGTTCGACTCGGAGTGCCCAGTGAGGCAAAAGTGGGACGCGTTAGCGAGATCCGCAGTTGCCTATTGCTAAGGTGGTGCAACGCAAACCCGCAACAACGACAGCCAATGGACCCACAATCGCAAACTACAGGGTGGCTCAGGCAAACCTCCAGAGGAGCGAACTGGCAACGGCAGAGCTAATCGTGGAGGCAGGAAAGAGTAAACTGTCCTTTGCTATGGTCCAGGAACCGTATATTGGGAACACGGGGCGGATGAAGAACTACGCAGGCACAAGAACAATACAGTGCGACCCAACTCCAACATTGGTCAACAAAGCCGCGATAGTGGTCCTCGATGATACGATCGATGTCACCCAGTGCCCAACGCTAACGACTCACAACATAGCAGTCGCTAAACTTAGAACCGGAGCATGGGAACTGGGAGTGGTGTCGGTCTATCTAGAGGGCGACAAGGACATCGAACCGTACGTCCAATGTATGACCAGGGCCATTGAACAGCTGGGCACAAGGAGAGTTCTTCTGGGTGGGGACGTGAACGCCTGGAGTACATGGTGGGGAAGTGAGAAAGTAGACCACAGGGGAAAAATCATCGCAGGGTTCTTTGAGGAACAGGAGCTACAAATACTCAACCGGGGATCTGAGCCCACTTTCGACGTCATTAGGGGAGGAAGACGTTTTACCAGCTGCGTCGACGTCACGACCTGCTCCACGGAACTGCTGGGACATGTGGACAACTGGAGGTTAGACGACAGGATGACGGGGTCGGACCACAGGACAATCCTGTTCGACATCAATCTCGAAAAAGCGAAGGGTATTGACATTAAAAGAACCACAAGAATTTTCAACAGCAAAAAAGCAAATTGGAGTCAGTTTCGTGAGAAACTGACACAATTATGCAACGGGAAAGATATAAACAAAACGGAAATAGACAAAATTTTGGATACAACCACTTTAGACAACAAAATAATCGAAATTACTAAAATCATTCAAGAAACGTGTGAAGAGTCAATACCCAAAGCTAAAAACGGGATAAGAGCAGGATTGCCCTGGTGGACCGAAGAACTCCAGAGCCTTAAAGCCGAAGTTGCCACAAAGAGGCGCAGGATCAGATGTGCGGCACCCATCCGTAGGGCATGGGTCGTGGAGCAATACCTCACTGCAAAGGAGAAGTACGAAATGGAGGCGAAGCGGGCTCAGATCACCAGCTGGAAGAGCTTCTGTGAGAAACAGGACCGTGAGAGTGTGTGGGACGGAATCTACAGGGTGATAGGCCGCACGCAAAAAAGGGAAGAGGACATGCCGCTGGTATTAAATGGGCAAGCCTTGGGGAGTGAGGACTCGGCGCAGCTGCTCGCCGACACATTCTTCCCACAGGATGACGTGGGGGAGGACAATAAGCACCACAAGCAAGTAAGGACCACGGCAAAAAGCGTAAATGAGAGAACGCATTCCGAAGAATGTGACCCTCCATTTACAATGCAGGAACTGCTGTGGGCAGCGTCGAGCTTCAACCCCAAAAAGGCACCCGGACCGGACGGCCTCACAGCCGACATTTGCAGGGCGGCCATCACCCTGTGTCCGGACACATTCCTAGCACTCATGAACAAGTGCCTGTGTCTCCAACATTTCCCCACCATGTGGAAGGAAGCAGCAGTGGTTGTACTCCGCAAACAGGGGAAAGAAGACTACACGCACCCGAAGTCCTACAGGCCAATCGGTCTATTGCCGGTCCTGGGGAAAATCCTGGAAAAAATGATGGTCAGAAGGATTAGGTGGCATATTCTCCCAGACGCCAGCAAACGCCAGTACGGCTTTACACCGCAACGCAGCACCGAGGACTCCCTCTATGACATGTTAGAAGAGATAAAAGGAAAACTTAAAGCCAAGAAAATAGTCACATTGGTATCACTTGACATAGAGGGAGCCTTCGATAGCGCATGGTGGCCAGCCATCCAGTGTAGATTGGCGGAGACCCGATGCCCTGTAAACCTAAGGCGCCTAGTGGACAACTACCTGTCCAACAGGAAAGTAAAGGTGAGGTACGCAGGAGCCGAGTGTGTCAGGCAGACAACAAAGGGCTGTGTGCAAGGGTCAATAGGGGGACCAATTTTCTGGAACCTTTTGCTAGACCCGCTGCTGAAGGAACTGGAGGGTGGAGGAACCTATTGCCAAGCATTTGCGGATGATGTGGTCCTGATTTTCTCGGGAGGGACCGCTCTGGAGATCCAGGGACGAGCGACCGCGACCCTCGCGTATGTCCAGGAGTGGGGAGTCAGAAACAAGCTTAAATTTGCACCGCAAAAAACCAAGGCGATGGTAATAACAAATAAACTGAAGTACGACTCCCCACTCCTGAGCATGGGCGGGGTGCCCATCGAGCTGTCTCGGGAAATAAAGATTCTGGGGCTCACAGTGGATGACAAGCTGACCTTTAACACGCACGTCTCGAACGTGTGCCGGAAAGCACTAGGCTTATACAAACAACTGGCTAGGGCAGCAAAAATTCACTGGGGGCTAAATCCCGAGGTAATTAGGACCATATACACAGCGGTGGTGGAGCCTACTATAATGTATGCGTCCAGCGCATGGGCACCAGCTTCCAACAAGCTGACAGTGAGGAAGCAACTCAACGCGGTGCAAAGGGGCTTCGTACAAAAGATCGTGAAAGCGTATAGAACGGTCTCCCTAAACTCGGCCCTACTACTCGCGGGACTGCTTCCGCTGGACATCAGAGTCCGCGAAGCAGCCTCGCTTTACTATGTAAAGAAAGGTTGTGCCCGGGAGTTAGTGGGAGACCGAGATATGGAGAGGCCGGTTCGGTTTGTAGAAACGCCACACCCGGCAAACCAATTGGGACTGCAATTCACATGCCTGGAAGACCGTGCACAAATGGAAGAGCATGACAACCCCGGCCTCAAAATCTTCACTGACGGAAGTAAGATTCAGGGGAAGGTCGGGGCAGCGATAACAGTATGGAAAAACGGATCGGAGACCAAAACCAAAAAGCTGAAGCTCGACCATTTCTGCACGGTTTACCAAGCCGAATTGCTTGCCCTATTGGAAGCCACAAAACAAGCCCAAGTGACCGGCGAGAGCACCTGCAGCATTTACTGCGACTCAAGATCTGCTCTTGAAGTCGTGGTAAATGATGCCTCCCTCCATCCCCTAGCAGTGCAGATAAGAACAAATATCGCGAAAGCAATCGGGCAAAACAAAATAGTCAATCTATTTTGGATTAAAGCACATGCGGGGTTGGAGGGAAACGAGAGAGCAGATGTTCTTGCGAAAGATGCCGCGCTTAAACTTAAAACACGGCCAAATTACGACCTGTGCCCACTCTCATTCGTCAAGAGACAAATCCGGTTGGAGTCGATTGAGGAATGGAATGAGCGTTACAAAAAAGGTGAGACGGCCTCCACCACCAAGGCCTTCTTCCCGGACGCCGGGCAAGCCTTCACTGTGATAAAGAAACTCACGCTCGACCAGGTGGTCGTCCAAGTGATGACGGGACACGGCGGGTTCTCCGAGTACCTGAACCGTTTCAAGTGCAAGGAGAACCCGGCGTGCGTGTGCGACCCCGGCGTAGAGGAGAGCGCCCTCCACATCGTTGTAGACTGTCCCGTTTACGGGAGGCAGCGTTTCGAGACTGAAATGAGAATAGATATGGAAATTAGTAACAAAAGTATAAGTGTAATAATGGAAAACAAAAATATTAGAGATACATTTATTAAGTACATTAGAAATATAGCAACTAGAGTAATAAATAGGAATAAGTAATGAAGTAGAAACACTAGAGCATATAAGCATAGTATATGTCGTCAGTGTTCGTAAAATAAGTAAATTAAATATATAAAGTAAGGATACTTAATATGTACACACAACAAAACGGATGTAATGAGCTGTATCAAATGAAGCCGATGTCATAAATTGTAAAACAGAAAAATTGTAAAATAAAGAAACCCTTGTGTCCCTTTAATAAAGTAAACCAAAACCCGTATCCTACTACGACTTAAGGAAAAAGAATAGGTATAGGTGGGAATCCCACCCACAAAAGCAGTAAAAGACGATGCATGAAAGAAAGAATAGTATGAAGAATGGAAGTGCGAGAGGCATGCAAGATAGAACTGGAGTGAAAGAGTAACAGATACACAATGTCCTTGTTCAATTCAAGGGTAACAAGAAATAAAAAAAAAAAAAAAAAAAAAAAAAAAAAAACCTAACCTAACCTTTTTTTTTTTTTTTTTTTTTTTTTTTTTTTTTTTTTTTTTTTTTTTTTTTTTTTTTTTTTTTTTTTTTTACGTGGGGAAATGCGTTACGCATACCACCCGGGCGCGGGGACGGACCCGGGTGGTTATGTGGGACTCCCAGGGCTAATGAGACCCTGGTCTACCCACTAAAACCCCACGGTCTTCCGACTCGCCGCATTTGGGCGAGGCCACGGGAACTCCGAAGAACACTTCCGTGACCTCGCTGGCGGCTGTCCAGACATCGGACTCGTCTTGAGGAGTTTAAACTCCGGCCGTCTGTTGGGCATGTCTATATGGACACGCTTTCCTCCTCTGGGACCATTGTGTAGGCGACTGATGTCCCCGTATCAGCCACCCACAGGTGCCCTTATGGGGGAAGTCGGCGGTCGTATGCCAGCCGCCGTCTTCCTACGCGTTTGCGGCGCATTTCGTGGGAGGCCGGATCGTCCTCTCTGTCGCGCTCCGCCTTTTCTTTTATAGTAAGGACTTCCTCACTAAATTCCGCCACCGCTTTCCACGACCTCTCACTGTCTACCATGGCTTTTGTCAAGGCAGACAGTGAGAGATCGTTTCCCACTACGGCCACAAGTGTGGCGCGTTGGTCAGTCCAGGCTGGGCACACTTCTAGTGTGTGTGCCGCCGTATCTTCCGCACTGCCGCAGTGATGGCAGGCCGGTGTCGGCTCCCTCGCAGACACCTTGCACAGGTATCTGCCGAAACATCCATGGCCTGAGAGGACCTGTGCAAGGTGGAACGTTACTATTCCGTGCTGCCTCTCTATCCATTCTGTCAGTATCGGCTGGATTGCACGAATAGTCAGCTGACCAGCACTGGGAGCCTCCAGCCGCTCACTCCACTTGCGAACAACTATGTCTCGCGCAATTATTCTCCAGCGCTTCACCTCCTCCGCCATGGGTTCCTGGCCTCGTGCTCGCCAGTCCGCAATGCGCCTGTAAATATTAGCGAGGGCTTCAGCATCCAGATCCCATGGCGGGGTGCCGGCTAAAGCGCAGGCCGCCTCGTAGGAGATGGTTCTGTACCCCCTTATAACCCTAGTGGCCATGACCCTTTGTGGTCTTCGTAGGAGGGTCTTATTGTGGTCGCTCAGGGCGTCACTCCAAATGGGTGCTCCGTACATAGCCATTGATCTTACTACCGTCGTATAGAGACGACGGCAGCCGATTTTTGGTCCAGTCGTGTTTGGGAGAAGTCTACTCAGTGCACCTGCTGCCCTCAATAGTTTTGGGGCCAATCTCGTGAAGTGCTCTTTAAAGTTCCACCGGCTGTCAAGGACGAGTCCCAGGTATTTCATCGTCGACTTGACTCCGATGGAAACACCACCCACCACCAGATTGGCCCCAACTGGAGGTGCTTTTCGGGGCCCATGAAAACAGAGGGCTTCAGATTTGTGGAGGGCGACCTCCAGCCCTAATTTCCTAATTCTGGCCACCACTTGGGCCACTCCTGCCGTCGCAATTATGGAGGCTTCCCTGTACGTGCTAGCTTTGGCCGTAACGAGAGTGTCATCGGCGTAGCACGTCAGTTCGACCCCCGATAAGTTTCTGCCCCGCAGAACCCAGTCATAGCCTATGTTCCACAGGAGGGGCCCGAGGACCGACCCCTGTGGAACTCCGCACGCCATACGCTTACTGCTCCAGCTGGTTTGCGCTGGGTATCTTACCTCGCGTTCTGCCAGATATGCGTCTAAGATGTGGCGCAGGTATTGCGGCACAGCATGGTATCTGAGCGCCTCCTTGATACAGCCCCAAGGTAGGGTGTTAAACGCATTGGAAATGTCAAGCGATACTGCAATGACTACCCCGCCTTGGGACACGGCCTCCTCAGTTAGCGCTTTTACCCGAGCGATGGCATCTACCGTTGATCGGCATCGACGGAAGCCGAACTGGTTGTTACTCAGGTTTGGCCCAACGTTTTCTAGGTGCTTGACGAGTCGCGTAGAGATGACACGCTCGAAGAGCTTGCAGACCTCGTCAAGCAGCACTATGGGCCGATATGCCGAAGGTGAGTCGACCGGCCGTCCCTCTTTCTGAATGAGGACTAGCTTGCCCGCTTTCCAGTCCCGTGGGATTAGGCTCTGCTGAAAGCAGGCAGTGAAGAGAGCCCTCACTCGGGAGCCAAGAGGTCCCAACGCCACAACCCATGCCCGGCCCGGGATTCCGTCGAGGCCCGGTGCAGTATTCTTTTGTTTTAGGCGCAGCACTGCCGCACCTAATTCGCCCTCTGTTACTTCAGTGGCAACGTCATCTTCATTGTTGGCCCAATGTTCAGGCGGTGCCATTGGCGGTGGGATGTGACCACCTCTTTCTGGAAAGAGTGTATCCACCACTCGGTCAAGGAGCGCCGGCTGGAGAGTCTGCGTCAGTGGCGGGGCCCACGGTCGAAGCTTGCCCCTCACCATCTTGTACGGCCTGCCCCAGGGGTCTTTGTTGAGACTCTCCAGCATCTCCTCCTCGGCCAGATCTTTGGCTTTTCCAATGGCTGCCTGAAAAGACCCAACTAGGTCTCTATATGTTGCGTACAGGCGTGTCTTCTCCTCTAAATTACGCTGTTGTCGTCGACGGCTTCGAGTATACTGACGACGCGCCGCAACACATGACTCTCGTAATTGACCCAGTTCAGCTGACCACCAGTAGACCTTGCGTTGTGGTGGGCGGGGCCCAATACGTGGCATGGCCGCATCGCAAGTGTCAGTCATAGCCTCTTTGAGCCACTGCGCTTCGCCTTCAATGTCTAGGTGACCATCAGGAACAGGTAGCCAGGACTTAATAATTGCCGCCTCCTCGAGCACCTCACGGTCCATGCGTTTTAACGCCCATCGTGGAGTGGCAACTACCTGGGTTCCCACTGCAGCGGGCTGTGGTATTGTTGGGGACGCAGTTATACTGAACCTTATGTACCTATGGTCCGATAAGGTTTCTACGTCCTCCAACACCTCCCAGTTTTGGACTCGCCTTGCCAGAGTGGGATCTGCAAATGTGACGTCCACGATTGAGCCACCATCTCGTCGTACGCAGGTTAGAGCTGTTCCGCGGTTCAGCACCCCCAGGCCGTAAGTCTCTGCCCATTCTTCGAGACATTGGCCGCGGGCATCCGTCACTGCAGAACCCCACGCCCCGGACTTTGCATTTAGATCTCCGGCAACTAAAACAGGAGTGGGGTGCAGTTGCCTGACCACTGCGCCTACTTCAAAGAGGAACTGCTCAAACTCTGCCAGGCTTCTGTTGGGCGAGAAGTAGCCTCCTAAGACCGCGATCTTGTCAAACTTGGCTGCTACAAAACCGTGGCCCCTTATGATGTTTAGGAAGGGCGACGAGGCAGTGTTAGTCCTTGACACAAGAGCAACGGTTTTGTCGAGGTCCCCAATCCATCCCGCTCGGGCAGGAACAGAATATGGCTCTGCAACTACAGCAATGTTGATTAACCACTGTGCCATGCTTTGAAATAGGAGATCCTGCGCTCGGGCACAGTGGTTAAGGTTCGCCTGCAGAACTAGTGTGGCCATATTAGTTCGTTTCCATTATCGTCTCCTCCTGGACCCCAACTGTGGTAGGATTGGTCGGGGGGGCAGGCTGTGAGGAGGTCCGGGGACCATCACGAGCCCTTGCTTTCGCTCTCTTGGGCGGGGCAGAGCAGTTTTTGCTGCCCGTTCTGTGTCCCGCTCCTTTATTCAGCGCCGCACAAACAGCGCAGTGTGGCGTCGCTGAGCAATCCTTTGCTTTGTGACCTGGCTGGCTACATCGGTAGCACAGGTCTGATCTGTCGATCTCCGACTGACAGTTCGCCCTCACATGACCTGCTTCCATGCAACGGAAACACCTCTGTGGGCGGGCTTCGAGCAGTTTCACTTGCGCAGAAACCCAACCCACCAGCAGCCTTCCCGCTTCAGCCACTACTTTTGCCGAAGTAACAGGGCAACGGACCCAAGCAGAACCTAAGCCCCTGGGGTCTGCTCTTATGTCCCCTACCTTGACATCTTGGGTTGTGCAGCCTCCCGCTTGCGCGATTGCCGCCGCGATGTCTTCCGTTGTGACGGAATCGTCTAGACCGGATAATCGAAGCTCTACTCTTTTAGTGGGCCGAGACACTCGGACCTCGTCCGCGCTGAATAATTGGCTGAGCTTCTCCGCCAGTTTATCAGCTTTCGGGCCGCTAGCGACTCCTGGCACTTCCAAGAGTCGTGCGCCGGTCGCTGCGACCTTAAACTTCACTGACTGAATGTCTAGTTCAGCCAGTTTCACCTTCGTCTTAGCTTCGGCAAGCACGCTCTTGTACGTGATGCCTTTTTCTTCGGCCTCTGGCTGTAGCGATATTACCACCGCTGCAGAGCGGGGTGGCCTCAGTTTGCGGGCCGCCTGTGCTTGGGATCGCTGTTGTACCTTTCCTTGTGGTTGGGACCGTACTTCCTGTGGTTTTGCCGCTCTCTTTTTGTTTTTTCCCACCACTTTACTCCATTGCTGGTCCATGGATTTGGGTGGCGGTGGCAGCGGACGAGGTTCGTTGACCACTGGGGCCGGCTGGGATGCCCCCTTGGCTTTTGTGCCCTTGCCTTGTTTGCCCTTTGCTGGGGCTAAACTTGACATGGGCTTTGTCACATTTGAGTTTGGGCCCTTTAGGACCCCTGCAGGCTTAGACGCTGGCTTCTGCTGCTGTCGGTCCGCAGCCAGTGGTGGCCGCAGATTCTTGGCTGGCAGGAGCCTTTCTTCCTTCTCTAAGGACTCTAGTCTGGCATTTAGCATGTTGCCAACCCGATCCATGATGCTGCGCATCAGGCCCTCGTCTTGTGGTGCAGGTGAATGAGACGAAGAGGGTCCAGCTTCCTCGGTTCTGCCTCTTTTCGCCTGTGTCGCCTCTTGTACTTTTCGTTTGGCACTCTGTTTTTTCGCCTTCGAGACTTCCTCCATGTCGGCATCTTGGGGAGGTTGAACGTCAGCGGACAGCCATTCTGGGATTGGCTGAGCTTGGGAGGCAGCTGCTGTTCTTCTGTTCCTCTCCATCTCTTCTTCCATTTGTGCGACCTTTTGTTGCAGGAAGGCCACCTGGATCTCCATATGTTTATTAGCTGCCTGAAGCAAGCTTGTCTCTTTGGAGATTGTCCGCCTGCAGAGATCTTCCAGGTTATCTCCAATTACAGACGCGGCTTCCTTGAGAGCTTTCACGTATGTCCCCTTTAGGTTGCCAGACTTCGTGGCCACCCCGACGATGATGTTTAGCTGGTCTTTGGCTGACTTCACTAAATCTACTGCCGACTTCTCCGTTCCGTCGTTGGATGTTGACGACTCCGACAGACGGGATACTCGATGCTGTCGTGCTCTGGCCATGCTATCGGCAATTTCTTTCTCCGCCTCAATCCGTAGGGCCTCTTGTTTCGCAGCATTGAGCTCCCTCTGAGCTGCTGCTAGACCCACATATTCCCCAGTGGTTGCAGGTCGGCCTCTTCCCTTTCTGTATTCCACCGCTACCGGCGGCGAACTCTGTGCCGGCAGTGGTGGCCATTCCTCGCCCTCACTATCATTAAGGCAGGTCCGCTTGGCGTCAATGTCCGCCCAGAAGCGGTTCCTGCTTGACGCTCTGGAAGAATCGGAGTTTGACCTTGAGCGGACCGTCTCCAATGTTTCCGAGGTAGACCTTCGACTGTTCGTCGCCTTGGTTGTCCTTCCCTTTCGAGGGCTATTGAGTCGCTCCAGCGACACCCTCACTTCACGCAGCTTCTTAGCTGGTTTCTCGCCCTGTTTGTTTATTGAGCCAGAGATGCGCTCGATCTCTTCTGCTCCCATACTCTCTTCTGTTTGGCCCTGAGAAGGGCCTTTTTCGGGTTGGCCCTGAAAAGGACCGTTTTGTTTGTTTTTAATTTCGGAAGACATATGAACTTGTTCCCACGAGTGGGAGGGATCTATGTTGTCCATCCAGGCGGTGCCCTCTGCACCTGGATAAGCCTAGGATACCCATCAGTGTGTCGGCCGGTACACTGACGGGGGGAAGCACTAGCGGCTGACACCACCTCAGCCATGCATCCTCTCGCGGTGCTGCGCCGCTTAGGATTGGGAGTGATTTTTTATTGAGGTTGTCTTCCTCGCGGCCCAGCCAATTAAGGCAAGGCCCCCGGTGCCCAACCAGAGCCGTAAAACATGACCACGGACTCGGTTTGGGCAACGGTTGGTCCGGCGTCGACATCGTCGAGTGCACCTGGCACATCGCCGCACCCGTCGCCTCCATTTCTGGAGCGACACCCTCCGGTTCATTTTTATAGTGGTTTGTTCCACTCGGCACTACTCTCAGTGAGCAGCGCCCCCGGTCCGCTCAGTGCGGATTACGGGCTGCCCGACGGGGGGCCGGAAACCCACCCGCCGCGCCGCAGGCCTTGAAGGCCCGCCATCCCACGCCGCTCATCGGCCGCTGGCTCTAGGGAGCCCCGACAACAAGGTGCCACGCACCACCGTCACTGCCCAGTAGGGCCATACTGCATCCCTTGCTATCTCAGCTGACCTGAGGCGAGCTGGGAGCAGCTAACAAAAAACCCGGCATTAAAGCCCTCGCGGGAGTCTGACTCAACCGCTACCGCCTGTGGCTGGTATTCGCAGAGGGAGGATAGCAAGCGCGCAACTGAGCGGCTATCCTCCCCCTCCCAGGGTGCACCACGAGGAGGAACCAGCCCTGCACCCCAACCTAACCTAACCTTTTTTTTTTTTTTTTTTTTTTTTTACGTGGGGAAATGCGTTACGCATACCACCCGGGCGCGGGGACGGACCCGGGTGGTTATGTGGGACTCCCAGGGCTAATGAGACCCTGGTATACCCACTAAAACCCCACGGTCTTCCGACTCGCCGCATTTGGGCGAGGCCACGGGAACTCTGTAGAACACTTCCGTGACCTCGCTGGCGGCTGTCCAGACATCGGACTCGTCATGAGGAGTTTGAACTCCGGCCGTCTGTTGGGCATGCCTGTCTTGACATGCTTTCCTCCTCTGGGACCGTTATGTAGGTGACTGATGTCCCCGTATCAGCCACCCACAGGTGCCCTTATGGGGGAAGTCGGCGGTCGTATGCCAACCGCCGTCTTCCTACGCGTTTGCGGCGCATTTCGTGGGAGGCCGGATCGTCCTCTCTGTCGCGCTCCGCCTTTTCTTTTATAGTGAGGACTTCTTCACTAAATGTCGCCACCGCTTTCCACGACCTCTCACTGTCTACCATGGATTTTGTCAGGGCAGACAGTGAGAGATCTTTTCCCACTGCGGCCACAAGTGTGGCGCGTTGGTCAGTCCAGGCTGGGCACACTTCTAGTGTGTGTGCCGCCGTATCTTCCGCACTGCCGCAGTGATGGCAGGCCGGTGTCGGCTCCCTCGCAGACACCTTGCACAGGTATCGGCCAAAACATCCATGGCCCGAGAGGACCTGTGCCAGGTGGAACTTTATTATACCGTGCTGTCTCCCTATCCATTCTTTTAGTATGGGCTGGATCGCCCCTATCGTCCACTGCCCAGCACTGGGAGCCTCCAGCCGCTCACTCCACTTGCGAACAACTATGTCGCGCGCTATGTTTCTCCAGCGCTTTACCTCCTCCGCCATGGGTTCCTGGCCTCGTGCTCGCGAGTCCGCAATCCGCCTGTAAATCTCTGCGAGGGCTTCCGCGTCCAGGTCCCATGGCGGAGAGCCGGCTAATGCGCAGGCCGCCTCGCAGGAGATGGTCCTGTAGCCTCTTATTGCCCTAGTTGCCATGACCCTTTGCGGTCTCCGTAGGAGGGTCTTGCAATGGGCATCTAGGGCGTCAAACCAGATGGGTGCTCCGTACGTTGCCATGGATCGGACTACCATCATATAAAGCCGCCGGCAGCCGATTTTTGGCCCATTCACATTTGGGAGGAGCCGACTGAGCGCTCCTGCCGCCCTCATTAGTTTTGGGGCCAGTCTCGTGAAATGCTCTTTAAAGTTCCATCGGCTGTCAAGGACGAGTCCTAAGTACTTCATCGTCGACTTGACTCCGATGGAGACACCACCCACCACGAGACTGGCACCTGTTGGAGGTGCCTTTCGGGGCCCGTGGAAACAGAGGGCTTCTGATTTGTGGAGTGCGACCTCCAGCCCTAATTTCCGAATTCTGGCCACCACTTGGGCCACTCCCGCTGTCGCAATAATGGAGGCCTCCCTGTACGTGCTAGCTTTGGCCGTTACCAGAGTATCGTCAGCGTAGCACGTCAGTTCGACCCCCGATAGATTTCTGCCTCGCAGAACCCAGTCATAGCCAATGTTCCACAGGAGAGGTCCGAGGACCGACCCCTGTGGAACTCCGCACGCCATATGTTTGGTACTCCAGTTGTTGTGTGCTGGATATTTTACCGCTCGGTCTGTTAGATATGCGTCTAAGATATGGCGCAGGTATCGCGGCATGGCGTGATATCTGAGCGCCTCCTTGATGCAGCCCCAAGGCAGGGTGTTGAACGCATTTGAGATGTCCAACGATACTGCTATGACCACCCCGCCTTGGGACACGGCCTGCTCCGTTAGCGCCTTTACCCGGGCGATGGCATCCACTGTGGATCGGCATCGGCGGAAACCGAACTGGTTGACACTCAGGTTTGGCCCGACGTTTTCCAGGTGCTTGACGAGGCGCAGAGAGATGACACGCTCGAAGAGCTTGCTGACCTCGTCAAGCAGCACTATGGGCCGATATGCCGAAGGTGAGTCGACTGGCCTTCCCTCTTTCTGAATGAGGACAAGTTTGCCTGCTTTCCAGTCCCGTGGGATTAAGCTCTGCTGAAAGCAGGCAGTGAAGAGAGCCCTCACTCGGGAGCCAAGAGGACCCAACGCCACAACCCATGCCCGGCCCGGGATTCCGTCGAGGCCCGGTGCAGTATTCTTTTGTTTTAGGCGCAGCACTGCCGCACCTAATTCGCCCTCAGTTACTTCAGTGGCAACGTCATCTTCATTGTTGGCCTCATGTTCAGGCAGTGCCATTGGCGGTGGGATGTGACCACCTCTTTCTGGAAAGAGGGTATCCACCACTCGGTTAAGGAGTGCCGGCTGGAGAGTCTGCGTCAGTGGCGGGGCCCACGGTCGAAGCTTGCCCCTCACCATCTTGTACGGCCTGCCCCAGGGGTCTTTGTTGAGACTCTCCAGCATCTCCTCCTCGGCCAGATCTTTGGCTTTTCCAATGGCCGCCTGAAAAGACCCAACTAAGTCTCTATATGTTGCGTACAGGCGTGTCTCCTCCTCCATATTTCGCTGTTGTCGTCGGCGGCTTCGAGTATACTGACGACGCGCCGCAACACATGACTCTCGTAATTGACCCAGTTCAGTTGACCACCAGTAGACCTTGCGTTGTGGTGAGCGGGGCCTGATACGTGGCATGGCCGCATCACAAGTGTCGGTCATGGCCTCTTTGAGCCATTGCGCTTCGCCTTCAATGTCTAGGTGACCATCAGGAGCAGGTAGCCAGGACTTAATAATTGCCGCCTCCTCGAGCACCTCTCGGTCCATGCGTTTTAACGCCCATCGTGGAGTGCCGTCTACCTGGGCTCCCACTGCTGCGGGCTGTGGTATTGTTGGGGACGCAGTTATACTGAACCTTATGTACCTATGGTCCGATAAGGTTTCTACGTCCTCCAACACCTCCCAGTTTTGGACTCGCCTTGCCAGAGTGGGATCTGCAAATGTGACGTCCACGATTGAGCCACCATCTCGTCGTACGCAGGTTAGAGCTGTTCCGCGGTTCAGCACCACCAGGCCGTAAGTCTCTGCCCATTCTTCGAGACATTGGCCGCGGGCATCCGTTACTGCAGAACCCCACGCCCCGGACTTTGCATTTAGATCTCCGGCAACTACGACGGGAGTGGGGTGCAGTTGCCTGACTACTGCGCCTACTTCAACGAGGAACTGCTCAAATTCTGCCAGGCTTCTGTTGGGCGAGAAGTAACCTCCCAGGACTGCAATCTTGTCTAATTTGGCTGCGACAAAACCATGACCCCTGATGATACTTGCGAAGGGCGACGAACCGGTGTTACTCCTTGACACAAGGGCAACAGTTCCATCGAGATCCCCGATCCATCCTGCGCGTGTAGGAACAGAGTATGGCTCTGCAATAACCGCCATGTTAATTAACCACTGTGCCATGCTTTGAAACAAGAGATCCTGCGCCCGGGCACAGTGGTTAAGGTTCGCCTGCAGTACTAGCGTGGCCATATTAACTAGTTTCCATGGTTGTCTCCTCCTGTGCCCCGGTTATGATGGGATTGGTCGGGG
The DNA here is from genome assembly GCA_025490895.1 of Thaumatotibia leucotreta. Classification (NCBI taxonomy): domain Eukaryota; kingdom Metazoa; phylum Arthropoda; class Insecta; order Lepidoptera; family Tortricidae; genus Thaumatotibia; species Thaumatotibia leucotreta. The sequence continues at coordinate 22,983 of JALPQI010031928.1, forward strand.
GAACAGCCTGTGAGGAGGTCCGGAGACCATCACAAGCCTTTGTTTTCGCTCTCCTGGGCGGAGCAGAGCAGTTCTTGCTGCCCGTTCTATGTCCAGCTCCTTTATTCCGCGCCGCACAAACAGCGCAGTGTGGTGTCACTGAGCAGTCCTTGGCCTTGTGTCCTGGCTGGCTGCATCGGTAGCACAAGTCTGATCTGTCGATCTCCGATGGACAGTTCGCCCTCACGTGACCCGCTTCCATGCAACGGAAGCACCTCTGAGGGCGAGCTTCGAGAAGTTTCACCTGTGCCGAGACCCAGCCCACCAGCAGCCTTCCCACTTCAGCCACTGCTTTTGCCGCAGCGACAGGACAGCGGACCCAAGCAGAACCTAAGCCTCTAGGGTTTGCCCTTATGTCACCAACTTTGACCTCTAGGGTTGTGCAGCCTCCCGCTTGCGCGATTGCTGCCGCGATGTCTTCCGTGGAGACGGAATCGTCTAGGCCGGATAGGCGAAGTTCTACGCATTTAGTGGGCCGAGATACCCGAACCTCGTCGGCACTGAATATTTGGCTGAGCTTCTCCGCCAGCTTATCAGCTTTCGCGCCGCTAGCAGCCCCTGGCACTTCCAAGAGTCGTGCGCCGGTCGCTGCGACTTTGAATCTCACTGACTGAATGTCTAATTCAGCCAGTTTCACCCTAGTCTTGGCTTCGGCAAGCACGCTCTTGTAAGTGATGCCTTTCTCTTCGGCCTCGGGCTGCAGCGATATCACTACCGCTGCAGAGCGAGGTGGCCTCAGTTTGCGGGCTGCCTGCGCTTGAGGTCGCTGCTGTGGCTTCCCTAGTGTTTGAGACCGTACATCCTGTGTTTTTGCTGCTCTCTTTTTGTTTTTGCTCACCACTTTGCTCCATTGCTGGTCCATGGATGTGGGTGGCGGTGGCAGCGGACGAGGTTCGTTGACCACTGGGGCCGGCTGGGATGCCCCCTTGGTTTTTGCACCCTTGGCTTTTTTGCCCTTCGCTGGAGCTAAACTTGGCTGGGGCTTTGTCGCATTCGAGTTTAGGCCCTTTGCGGCCCCGGCAGTCTTAGGCGCTGACTTCTGCTGTCGGTCCGAAGCCAGTGGTGGCCGCAGATTCTTGGCTGGCAGGAGCCTTTCCTCCTTCTCTAGGGACTCTAGTCTGGCATTTAGCATGTTGCCAACCCGGTCCATGATGCTGCGCATCAGGCCCTCATCTTGTGGTGTAGGTGAATGAGACGACGAGGGACCAGCTTCCTCGGTTCTGCCTCTTTTCGCCTGAGTCGCCTCTGGTGCTTTTCGTTTGGCACTCTGTTTTTTCGCCTTCGAGACCTCCTCCATGTCGGCATCTTGGGGAGGTTGAACGTCAGCGGGCAGCCATTCTGGGATTGACTGCGGTTGGGAGGGTGCTGCTGTTCTTCTGATCCTCTCCATCTCTTCTTCCATTTGTGCGACCTTTTGTTGCAGGAAGGCCACCTGGATCTCCATATGTTTATTAGCAGCCTGGAGCAAGCTTGTCTCTTTGGAGATTGTTCGTCTGCAGAGGTCCTCCAGGTTATTTCCAATCACAGAAGCGGCTTCCTTAAGGGCTTTAACATAGGTCCCCTTCAGGTTGCCTGACTTCGTGGCTACCCCGACGATGATGTTAAGCTGGTCTTTGGCTGACTTAACTAGATCTACGGACGACTTTTCCGTTTCGTCATTGGATGTTGACGACTCTGACAGACGGGACATCCGATGCTGCCGTGCTCTGGCCATGCTGTCAGCAATCTCTTGCTCCGCCTCAATCCTTAGGGCCTCTTGTTTAGCTGCATTGAGCTCTCTCTGAGCTGCTGCTAGACCCACATACTCCCCAGTTGTTGCGGGACGGCCTCTCCCCTTTTTGTATTCCACCGCTACCGGCGGCGAACTCTGTGCCGGCAGTGGTGGCCATTCCTCACCCTCACTATCATTGAGGCAGGTCCGCTTAGCGTCAATGTCCGCCCAGAAGCGGTTCCTGCTTGACGCTCTGGAAGAACCGGAGTTCGACCTTGAGCGGACCGTCTCTAATGTTTCCGAAGTAGACCTTCGACTGTTCGTTGCCTTGGCTGCCCTTCCCTTTCGAGGGCTATTTAGTCGCTCCAGCGACACCCTCACTTCTCTCAGCTTCTTAGCTGGTTTCTCGCCCTGTTTGTTTATTGAGCCAGAGATGCGCTCGATCTCTTCTGCTCCCATACTCTCTTCTGTTTGGCCCTGAGAAGGGCCGTTTTCGGGTTGGCCCTGAAAAGGACCGTTTTGTTTGTTTTTAATTTCGGAAGACATATGAACTTGTTCCCACGAGTGTGAGGGATATAAAAGTCCATCCAGGCGGTGCCCTCTGCACCTGGATAAGCCTAGCGTAACCCGTCAGTGTGTCGGCCGGTACACTAACGGGGCAAGCACTAACGACTGACTCCACCTCAGCCATGCATCCTCTCGCGGTGCTGCGCCGCTTAGGATTGGGGGTAATTTTTTATTGAGGTTTTCTTCCTCGCGGCCCGGCCAATTAAGGCAGGGCCCCCGCCGCCCGACCAAAGTCGCAAAACATGACTACGGCCTTGACGAGCAACGGGTCGGTCCGGCGTCGACTACACGTCGAGTGCACCTGGCACATCGCCGCACCCATCGCATCCATTTCTGGAGCGACCCTCCTCCGTTTCATTTTTTATAGTGGTTTGTTCCACGCGGCACTACTCTCAGTGAGCAGCGCCCCCGGCCCGCTCAGTGCGGGTTACGGTCTGCCCGACGGAGGGACGGAACCCACCCGCCGCGCCGCGAGCCTTGAAGGCCCGCCATCCCACGCCGCTCAGCGGCCGCTGGCTCTAAAGAGCCCCGACAACACGGTGCCACGCACCACCACCGCTGCCCGAAGGGCCAGGCTGCATCCCATGCCATCTCAGATGACCTGAGGCGAGCTGGGAGCAGCTAAGAAACCCGGCATTGAAGCCCTCGCAGGAGTCTATAGACTCAACTGCCACCGCCTGTGACTGGTATTCGCAGAGGGAGGATAGCAAGCGCGCAACTGAGCGGCTATCCTCCCCCTCCCAGGGTGCACCACGAGGAGGAACCAGCCCTGCACCCCAACCTAACCTAACCTAACCTAACCTAACCTAACCTAACCTAACCTAACCAACCACAGTTCTAAACATACGAAAGAGACCCAATTTGACATAATTTTAAAGCTAATTTGCCCCGACTTTTCGATACCCCTCTTACCCCCGTAGCCCCTCTGGTTACGGAAATATTCAAATTTTTATTAGTCGTAACTTCGCAGATTTTCAAAATTCCATAGTAAATTCATTTTCCAACTTTTTTCAAATTTTCTTTCAGATTTAAATTCCTTTCCGTTAGTTTTAAATTACCTATAAGTCAATTAAATTCAATACACATAACTTCTAATTTAAATTTCCACATTACTGCAAAAAAGTCGTACCCTCATAGAAACCTCTGAGCAATCACGTTTTTCGCCAATAACTTCAGTTCCCAACGGTCGATTTCTTTTTTGTTTCCTGATTCTAATTCCCCTAATTTTTTGTTATTTTATTGTCCTTACCACTTTTCACATACCTGCAATAGTTTTCCCGTTATTCAGCAAAGTCACTTCCCTCATCTTTTTTAGCAGTTTTTGACATTTTCGAACACTTTGTTCTACCGATTTCGCGTAAAAAAAAAAAAAAAAAAAAAAAAAAAAAAAAAAAAAAAAAAAAAAAAAAAAAAAAAAAAAAAAAAAAAAAAAAAAAAAAATCTAAAATTCACACAATAATTAGAACTCAATAGCCCCGATTTTTGGACACCACTCTCGTGTCTGTACTCCTTCAGGTTTCCGAGAAATAATTTTTTAAGCAGTTTTTGAAAGGTGTAAATTTCCATTATCAATATCTTCTTTGTCTTTTAATTTATTTCGATTCTGTTTTCGTTATATAGATTCAATTACCCTGTTTTAAATTACCAAGTAGAATTCTCATAGATTTAAACACTTTTTCCATACAAATTTTAAAAATACCTACAGAAATTTTGGCGCCTGCAAGAAGTGTGGCGGCAACCACATTCAACTTGATTTCTCAATAACTGTACGGTAAACTTAGTTTTTTATTCCTGTTTCTTATAGAACGCATCCATTTCGCCATTTTTTGTCTTATCTGTTTTCACGTATCTCTAAAACTGACGAAGTAAATCAACAATTTAAGAAATCAGAAAAAGTGTCCGATTTTATTTTATATTTTTGCCGTTAATTAACCTAAAAATCTGAAAACAACTTTAAAATATAGTTTTAATAAATCCCTAACTAGTTCTTTTTAGTTTTTATTTGTATTGTATATATTTTCGGAGATATCGAATTTTCAGTTTCTCGTTACTAACGAGTTATGAAAATGTACAGAACACCTCCTACATCGCCTAAAAAGGCACGCACGACCCCCCAAATACTGACGCTCACAGCGGAAAGTGAAAATGTATCCGGCGCGACATCCGGCGTTATAATTGAGCAACCGGCTGAGCGCCTGGAACAAGAACACGCACTTATCAACCTGCAGGATGACGAGCCGGGACAGCAAACCATTGTAAACCAGACTTTCGTGATACAAGCGGAAGTGCACAGGCCTGTAGTTGAGACTGGCACTTCAACACCGCTGCCAGTAACGAGAACGGCAGACCCAGTGACGACACCGGCCCCTACTCCGGCGCCGGAAGTGCCAGTCATTACTGCTGGCAGCCCTAACTCCGACATCACTGAAATGGGGCAGCTATGGATGAGTAGGGATACATCCATCAGCAGCCCCAGCTCAAAGACTCGTGCGGGAAGGCACCGTATGGAGGTCATTCGAAATTTGGACGACATCGTAACGCAACTGAAACAGAACAGGAGCGTTACGAAGTCGAACAAAATGACGATACTTAAAGCTGTCGAAGCCATACGCGATGCCACAAACAGATTCACCAATGAGATGGAGGTAATTGGCGCGGACCGCGTAAACAAATCGCCCACCTCACAGACACAGGAACCAGCCATAGACTCTACCCAGCTGAAAAAAGATATAATTGCGGGGGTGCAGGCTGAAATCTCAAAAATACGCGCCGAGCAAGTGGCCTTGAAAGAGATAGTTATGAAGACGTTGCAAAATGAAGAAAGCGGAATACACGTCGACAGACAACCAGATGAGACATTCTCATCAGTCGTCGGCAAAGGTAAAAATAAGAAACACAAAACTGAGGCTGCACGTGCGGCGGCGGCGGGGGCAAGTCATGAAGATGACATGGCCACACCCGCCGTCGGCAGACCTTACAGACCCAAATCAAACCGATCCCTCGCAGCGACCCCACCGCCGGCAAACTTCGTCATTTTGCTCGAGTCTATCGACCCTAGGCATGACGGCAAGGACGTTTTAAAAGAAGTTAAGAAAAAGGTCAATGTCGTCGACATAGGAGTAGGGATTAAGAGTATGAGAGAAACCCGTAACAACAAGGTGCTCATTAGTTGCGAATCTAATGAGGATAGGGAAAAATTAAGCGCAGCGATCAAAGCCAAAACTGCCAGTATAACCGTCGACGTGCCCAAACAGCGTAACCCTAACCTAAGGATTATTGGCGTCGTCCCGGAGTACGCGAGTACAAAAATTGAGGACGCCATAATTAAACAGAACTCTGGATTATTGGCTGGTGTCGCGGAGAACAACAAATCCATCAAATACATACGCACTGCGAAAGGCCGAAATGACTCAGTAAAGAATGTTATTGTAGAAGTCAGCCCGCAAGTATGGGCTGCAACACAGGGTCAGAAGTTAAAAATCGGATTTCAATCCGTGCTAGCGGTAGACCAATCACCGATCATACAATGTTTTAAGTGCCATGGATTCGGACATCGCGCAACGGAGTGTAAATCTGAATATAAATGCGCCTACTGCGCTGGTGACCATGACACACGCAGCTGCAGCACTCGAGAGACTGCACCGTGCTGCATTAATTGTGTCAACAGTGACAGGGATCACAAGCACTACGCATACAGTCAAGCTTGCAGTGAATGGATCAAGTGGGACCGTATAGCCAGACAGGCTATACGGTACTGCTAAAGGCGTCCCAAAGATTGATCATAACAGGACAATTTCTGCTTTGCAATGCAACTTGGGGAAAGGTAGCAACGCTCTGCAGGAACTCATACAGTGTGCCAAACAATGCGAATACGATGTCATATTCATCACTGAGCCGTTTGTAGGAAATAAAAGTACTATGAACGGCATTGATGAGTATGACATATATCAGCATGCTGATGGAAACAACAGGGCCAAAGCTTGTGTAGCTATCCGCAAAAAGCTGGGTAACTATATTGGAATCACCCAATGCGCGACTACAAATCTCTGCACTGTCCAACTCTCACTGCCAAGCAAAAAGTTACTACTTACCTCTGTTTATGTGGAGCCCGGTGAGGACCCATCCAACACACTCGACCACCTGGAGCAAATGCTCAAGATGTACCCAAATAATGACCATATTATTTGTGGGGACCTGAACGGATGGCATACAGCATGGGGCTCCACTAAGAATAATGACAGAGGTAGAGCTATAATGGACCTCTTAATAGCAAACGACCTCGTGGTTTGCAATACAGGTAATGAGGCCACTTTCCAGACGGTAACGCACGGACAAATAAGAACATCCATAGTGGACCTCACTGTAGCAACCATGGGGATAGCCAACAAGATCCTTGACTGGAGGGTGAATCCTGGCGTTGTGACCTCTTCGGACCACCGTGGAATACAATTTAAAATAGACACTAATTTGATAAAAACGAAATCTAAAACATCTATATCGACTTATAAATATAATACCGAAAGGGCTGACTGGAATAAATTTGAACAGGAACTAAAGAAGAATATGGAGCACACTCATCTAAACGACGTTAACATAGATACCTTAACAACAGAAGAAATAGACACATACATATCAAAATTCACAACAATTATAACCAAAACATCAGACAAAATCTTCACACGCAAAACACAACACAAGAGAGCCATATGGTGGACCGAGGAGCTCACTAATATGAAAAAGAAGGTCATTCACCTCCACCACCGCCTTCAAGATTTGAAACGTGGTAAGAAAGATCTCACCAGCATAATTAGCGAATTGACACATGCTAAAGCAGAATATGCGCAGAAGATACGTTCTACTTCTACAGAACACTTTCGGGAGTTCTGCAAGAGCCAGGGTAGAGACGATGTCTGGTCAATCACAAACCGCCTTCTCAAAAGCACTCCACAGCCACAACCACCAGCAACCTTAAAACTCAACAATAATAAGTACTCAACTAGCATACAGGACACTGCAGAAAAACTGGCCGAAAAATTCTTTCCTGACGATTCCCTCACAGCAGACACAGCATACCACACCCAAGTAAGAAATAAGATCAACATGAATATTAACCAAAATAACAATAACATCGCTAATGAACCGCCTTTTACTACATCGGAGCTTGTAGAGATAATAAACAACATGAGTCCAAAAAGAGCCCCAGGGATAGACCACCTTACAGCGGATATTTGCAAACACGTAATTATGGTCTACCCTGTTCAAATGACGAAACTATATAACCGATGTCTACAGCTTCATTATTTCCCCAATAACTGGAAAGTTGCTTTTATTAAAACGATACCGAAACCTGGCAAAGACAATTACAGGGACGTCTCTGCCTACAGACCCATAGGGCTGATAAACGTGCTGGGCAAAGTCCTAGAAAAACTAATCGCGCAACGACTCACATATTTTCTGCGTACTCACAACGCTTGCAGCCAGCAGCAGTATGGGTTCAAAGAGCAGAACTCTACCACAGATGCTCTTCACAACGCTGTCAACCAAATAAGAAAGTACAAAGCTGAACACAAGCTGGTTGCGGCTATTTCACTGGATATTGAAGGAGCCTTTGACCATGCTTGGTGGCCAGCCCTCCTCAACCAGCTCATCAATGTACAGTGTCCCAGCAACATATTTGGCATTATACGCAGCTACCTCACGCATAGGAAAGTCACATTAAACTATGTGGATGCTACCTTCACAAAGGAACAGTCGCTCGGGTGTGTCCAGGGTTCTGTTCTGGGACCAATATTCTGGAACACAATCGTGGACACGCTATTGGATCTTCCTTTGCCTGAAGGTAGCCATCTACAGGCGTACGCTGATGATGTGCTGCTGATATGTTCTGGAGGTAATGTTAACGAACTGGAGCAGAAAATAAACGGGATACTTGATAGCATTCACCAGTGGGGAAATAACAATAAACTCAAATTTGGAGCTCATAAAACGTCGATGATCACGCCAAC
>JALPQI010031929.1:0-20861 GCA_025490895.1 Thaumatotibia leucotreta
TGTGTAAAATTTTCGAAGTCAAAGTCAAAGTATATTGTAATATTAAATATAATGATTTATACCTACTGTCCACATCGTTACTGAATTGATATTTTAATCGAACGTAACTAATTTTAAAAAAACGAACTTGATTTCATAAAAAGTGCATACGATATTAGTTACATAACTATATCAAAAACCATAAAAAAACTTGACAATTAGTGTTCAAAACAAACTAGAAAAAGTCTTAAATCGGAAATAGCGATGAAAATGGCAAAAGTATCATGTTGTTTTTCTCGAAAGTTTCGAATCTTTCGTATTAAATTTCATGTAACTTCCGAACAAGAAACAAAACTGACGTTACCTTTGAAGTAAATAGACTTCACTTCAAGTTGACATCACATCGAGCATAGATTAATGATTCCAATTTATAAGTATTTTTATCATAATTTAAACTGTTTAGTCAACTGATATTGACATTTAGTCTGACCAAATTAAAAGTCGCGTGTTTGTACGAGAGTCAATACATTCGGAGTATCATAATTCAATAAAATAATGCAAAACAAAAAGTATTTTACACGTAAAACACTGAAAGATGCGAAAGGTTAAATCGAAGCTCTGTAACGAAAGATGCTGTATTTTTGTTCTTTCGTGTTATTTTCATGGCTAATCAAGTAATTAGAACCCTGATTTCGATGACATTCGAAATTTGGTCATAATGTAGGTACCATAAATAAAGAAATACTACGATACCTCGAGAACACGACACTAAACGACGTTTATTTTTGATACACAAAAGGCCTTAAAGACAATGTGAAGATTGATTTATAAAGTAATTTTGATTTGATTTGTTAAGTAAAGCTATGCGAGTTAATATTATAGCTTTTGTATCGACCGATAATGTTTCATCTGCTGCAATTATCGTTATATTATATTATTAATATTATAATAATATAAGTAATTATTGTTAATATGCTTTAGGTTATTTTTGTATCACCATTATAAAATGCACTGTAAACTTCATTCTACTGTTTATACTACGTATAAGGTTACACCCGGGTAAGACCGGACTATTTTTTGGTGAGTTGAAAGGATGTCACAAAAAAATCATAAATTTATTCTCACTAACTTTTACCTGCAGATGTGTGATGTGTGAAAAAAATCAAGTTTTCAATATAAACTTACTTGATGCCACTCAGCCGAATAGCTTAGGAGTAAACGTAAAGTCAAACTTGCACTATTTTTTTTCCAGACACCCAATCGAAAAACCTTCTTGGCTTAAGATCGGACTAGTATCTAATTTCAACTCTAAAGTAAGGAGAAGAAGGTGCATAGCTTCCTGTTAAAGATGGAATCTCCAAAAATTCTCGAAAAAAAACACTTTTTTTTAAACGTTCGTAGCTCACGACTGATGCGGCTGAGCGGTTGCTGCATACTAGCGAAAGGGTGGGTTGAAATGGCGTCATGCATAATATAGCCAGTGAGGAAAAATACTACTATTTTAGTAGTTATTGCGGTCATCCCGATCTTAGCCGGGTGTACCTTAAGTCGTATAAGTCGACAAACGTCAGTTTTGTTTTTTTGTTTTGGAAGTTACATGTAATTTATACGAAAGATTTGAAACTTTCGAGAAAAACAACATGATACTTTCGCTATTTTCGATCTAAGACTTTTTTTAGTTTGTCTTGAACCTAATTGTCTAGGTTTTTTTAATGGTTTCTGATATAACTAATTTCGTATGCACTTTTTATGAAATCAATTTCGATTTTTAAAATTAATCACGTTCGATTAAAATTAACTCAGTAACGATGTGACAGTAGGTATAAATCATTATATTTAATATTACAATATACTTTGACTTTGACTTTGAAAATTTTACACATAGCGGCTCCAAGGATTTTAGAACCACGATATGCTATGAAAAGTCCTAAGCCTAGTTATCGTATTAATTAAAACGGACTCCTTAGCACGTCAATTATGTTTCCGAGAAAAATAAACATCCAATATTACACGCATCCGACATCTCATAAATACTTATACGTATCAACATAGTTTAATCTGAACAGACATGTAACCAATAGTTGCGCACCTGATAAGGTTAACTGTTGCATCTGTGACACAATGCAAATGTAAGCCTCATAAGCTACACGCAAATGTCATTGTTAATCCGCCCTTCCGAATAGTATTGCACTAAGGGTTCGACCTCTCATAACAATGCACTGACATGGAACCAGTATAAGCGTGAACTTTCATGTCGAATAACCACAGTGGCTCTTTAGGTCACATTTATTGGATGGGTCGGTGATACGTTTGATAAGTAAACGCGGATTAAACTGTTATATACTGTTGAATAAGTGTGTTTGGGGGATCGGTTCGAATATTGAGAATGCATAATAAGATTAATAAGTAGGTAATAACCTAAATCCTAGGTAGGTAGTAACCTAATATCTATTTCATCTTTCTTTGAGCCGAACATAGGTCGTTTAAAGAAAACAATCATAAGATTAACATACATTGACAGTATTGACACGAAGTACCAAGGCGACATATTATAGTAAATGATGTATAAGTAAGTAAGTATTAAGAATTATAAATGAGATGAGTTGATAAACTTTTCGATGTAGGTACATTTATTGAAGGGATGCATTTGGACTTATGGGTATGGTTTATGCACCAAGGTACACGTTTACAAAAATAAATTTGGGAGTAGGTGCTCTACTTGTTAAAAGTATTTGCACGGATAAAAATATATTTAAAGTTATACTTACGATTTTGGAGAACATGGTTGACGTCGATCTTGTTCTAGTTACAAGTGATAATTGTCCAAACACTACGAGAGCTTATATACCTACTACGTGAATACTCTGTTTCCTTACACAAAAAGTGTCCATGATCTTCAAACTAATCGGGTCTTCCGGAAAAGATTATTACTCGTATTACCCACGTTATTGTATTGTTACATATAGAGTTTCCTATTATGATATAAGTAGAAGCCACGGGACAATTCTGCAAACGTTGTTAATATTTTACGTTAAAAATCATAGCATAAGAAAATTGTGACAAATTTACAATTTGATCTATCTACACTTCTTTTAGATCTTTACTTGATATCGGTTCCAGAAACTGCTCTAAAGGCTGAGAAGGCTCTCTGAGGTTTTGGGACTCGAAATAAGTTTCAAAAGGGTCCTTTTTTAAATACGTAAAGATGACTATATATACATATAGTCATATGGTATATGCTGTAGCTACTTAGAACAAATATTATACTAAATAAAATCAACATTTTAACATTTACTTTTAAAAAAATATGTCGTTACTGAACTCTGTTAGGTAGTATTTCATTTTAGGATTATCCCATGATTTAGCCGGTCACAAATAAAATCTACATAGGTATATGTATTTGTACCTACACCTCATGTGGCCCATGACTGTTAAACTTAAAGCGCATAGGCATAAACAATTTTATTTTATTTAGATAATTTGTACGATATTCATATTCTATTCCATTATTTAACGAAAAACTGCGAATCTGCATTCGACCACTGGTCGTAGGCGTCATGCTCGAAACGTCAGGATAATATTTAACGTCAGTTGACGTGTTTGTCGTGAAAATATGAGTCGTAATCGTGAAAATTGAAATGAATAGGTAACTACATTATATTCTGTTATGATGTTATAAATCCTATTGAGACTAATATATGTGTGCAGGATTTATTTGAGAGTCTGTACGACTAAGTAAATCATTTTTTTTTACTTTAAATACCATAACCGTTAATGTAGTGGTATGTATACTATGTATATAAAAATATTAGCTTTTTCAGTGAGTCAGGAATGAAATATAAAAGTCAAATTAGGCGGAACGGCAATTTATTGCAAATTTCTCAAATAGTCCGAATGCTTCCCATTAAAAGTGAAGTCGAAGTCCTCAGATGTACTTGGTGTAAGTGATGGGCGAGATGGCAGGGTAGACGCCCGGAGAGTAGGCGGGGTAGCCGGGGTTGTAGACCACGGGAGCCGCGGGCACGTAGGGCGACGGGTAGCCGAGCGGCGAAGTGTATACTAGCGGCGGCACCGGCGCGGGCGCAGCGAAGGCCGCGGCGCGGCGAGCAGAGCGAAGAAGATCAGGTAAAATAAATAATGTAAGTAGTAGTAACTAAAGTTTAGTCTTATTGAGATCAATGTGTAAATTTCGACATACGACGCTGAAAAGACTAATTGACTAACAGACCATTTTGGGGCATATTGAGTTACATACATCAATGGAATCAGGGATTTTTTAACAAAGCCGAGTTTCAAAACGATCAGAAGACTTTTTTGGTTTATTAGCAATTTAAAAAAATGCAATTTGCAACTTGGCAACTTGTCTACGCACCCTGTTTGTCATTTGAATATGAGTCATAATTGTGAAAGTTTAAATTAATGTATTCTATTCTGTTGTAATGTTATAAAACCTATTCAGACAAGTATATGATTTCAGGATTTATCTGAGAGTCTGTACTACTAAATCATTTTTTTACTTTAAATATGATAACGGTTAATGTAGTGGTAGGTAGGTACTTGCTTTTTCAGTGAGTCGGCAATGAAAATAAAAGTCAAATTAGGCGGAACGGCAATTTATTGCAAATTTCTCAAATAGTCCGAATGCTTCCCATTATAAGTGAAGTCGAAGTCCTCAGATGTACTTGGTGTAAGTGATGGGGGAGATCGCAGGGTAGACGCCCGGAGAGTAGGCAGGGTAGCCGGGGTTGTAGACCACGGGAGCCGCGGGCACGTAGGGCGACGGGTAGCCGAGCGGCGAAGTGTATACTAGCGGCGGCACCGGCGCGGGCGCAGCGAACGCCGCGGCGAGCAGAGCGAAGAAGATCAGCTGAAATGAGTGAATATAGGTAAGTAAAAGGAAAGTACACAAGTTCAAAATCCTATTGAGGTCAATGTGTAAATGTCGTTATACCTCATATGTCATAAGTACCTATTGTGCATTTTTATGGACATTAAATTAAATGAGTAGGTTTGGTTTGAGACGCTGCGTTCGATATTTTATTTATAAAAAATATCACATGAAGGCATTATTGTAACAGAAATCACGGATCCAACGCGGTCTAATCCATAATCCAAATCAATAGAAATGAAAAAATGATCGTGATTTTCTTTAGATCCCCTGTTTTAGTGCTCAATCTTCAGTTCGGCGACCGTTTAGTCGTAATCTATTACAAAATCAATAAAATTCCATTAAATACAATAGAATTCCGATATTTTATGTTCAGACAGTTAATCTGACAGTTGTTTGGACCTCACGCCTATGTAGAGCCGCTTGGTGACGAAAAAAAAACATCGAAAACACTCATTGTGAACCATTCAAAATTGCTATAGAGTCACATCGTCAAAGTTTTTAAAATTGATAATATATTTGAGTCATTCTATTCAGCATCCGATTTTGGTGCTGAACTTTCTTTACGAATCTTGATTACATGTGAATGTTTTATCAGCGTCAAATTTGAGCACAGGCACATTGATAGTAGATAGTAAGCATTGAATCAAATCCAAATAAATACAATACCCAAAATATGTAAACAAATACCCAATCCAATGGAAAAAAAAACACTGAGAACGACCTTGGTTGATATGGGCCTCAAAGCCAAAACGTCTACATTGCCGGTCCACGGTGCTACGCGTAAGGCGTACCCACTGTTTTAAAGATGGTAAAATTTTACAGAATAAAAAAAATACAGAATATAAAACTTCAATCAGAAACCTCCAGCGGTAGGTAACGCGGCATACACTGCTAGGGATGAGCCAGCACTCTCAATCACTGGCAAATATCTTTGATTTGGACTATTAATTTGTATAATTAATTATGTTATTATGTACGTTTTTGTAAAATCGAGCGGGCTAGTAAAATAAAATTCCTTCGGTAGGTAGTATATAGATATACAGGTAAAACATATAGATGGATGTAAAATGCTTAATATATGTATAGGTACAGAACCCTATTACTATTACTATATAGGAAGATATATAACTACCGATATAAAATAATGATATTTTTTGCACTGCGCCTAATGGTAGTAATGGGTAATTTTAAATCTAAAGAAAAACAAAATAGCTAATTCCAATGTAAATAATTACTTGAAACGAAGAAAGATTTCAGGCAAATATGAATCATCGTTTAAAGTCTAGAAGCTACGATTACGAGACGTACAAAAGGTTACTGAGATTAAGCACAACGAATGAATGCTTTAACTTGAATACTGCCGGCTTTTAGTGAAGCTAAGTACAGATAATACTTAAGCAAAGTAATCCTTAATGAAGTCTTAAAGTGTTGTGGTAGAGATATCTGATGTTGCTGTAAATAGGGCACGCAGGAATTACTTATTCTAATTTGTAGAGACAACGACCTAGTGATTTAAGCCTCGTTGATAATTTACGGCTTCATCATTAAAATGTACTTTACTAGTTTACAATTAACAAAATCCTTGTTTTTTGTTACAAATCAGGTACCTATACATCCACACAGCCATTTTGTACCATTAAGAAACTGAAATCGGCTTATTATAATTATAAAATAAAATATTAGTAGGTACCTAATTATATTTTTTCACAAGGTAAACTTACCCTACCCAGAAAATACCTGTGCTTTTACTACTACTGCATAGTGTGCATAGTATATGTATTTTATACCTAATTAGATACTTTATTTAGAACTATACAAATACTTCGTCAACACGCCAATGAGTGTATTAACTTATTGCTCGTACCTATATGTTCTGTGATTATCCCAATTCATAAGTAAACTATTGGCCGGATATTAACAACAACATTTTATTTACCCTCAGTTCGTTACAAAATAATAATCAGGTTAGCCTTACCAGCTTATGCATGTTGCAAGTAGTTCGAATATCCAGGGATATGTGATGCCCTTCGTAGGACTGACGGGGTTTTTATACCCGCCCGAGAACTATGCAAGAATGCAAATAGCAGAAGCAATGACCTTTGCTGGCGGCTCTACGAACTGGATCCAGGCGAAACCGGGACTAAAAAAGTACGTTTTATTATGTTCCTAAAGGTTACCGGCAGTTAGTAATAAACGGGTTTCTACGTGTTTTATCTTGTGATGTTTGTTTCGCCCTGTGGGTATCTCGAGTGCACTTTTTACTTACTGAAATTGGGTTGGAAGCAAGCAACCACTCACACTAATGAGAATCTAGCTTACTTTGTGAGAGCAAGATATAATATGATTGAATTTAAATTGCATTCAGTGTTTCTGAATGCAGATCTCATAGTATGCTATTAATAAGTATAGAGGAAGGTGCATTAGTACAGACCTATAGGCTTTATTTTCTTGTTTTAACAATAAAATGAATGGACTTGCTTTGCGTGGGAACATAAAACCTATGGCAGTGGGGTAACCTAATGTTAGTAAAGTGAGTTTGTTTGCCTTTTTAACGGATCGATTTCTAAGCAAAGGACGAAGAATTAAAAAAAGGTGTTTTTAATTTGGAGTATTTCAGTATAAGTGCTTTTAGTATGATGATCCTGTGTGTGTTTATCGTTTGTCGTCGTTGCCGTCACGTTCTTCAAGTGCGTATCTATTTTGTGCGACGACTGAAGACGCGATGGGTTCATTACATTCTTATTTTTATTATCTAAGTATATAAAAGTATAAAACTGTATAGTTTAAAAATAATGTTTTTATTTTAGTTCACAATATTACTATAGGGTGGGCCAATGATAAA
The DNA here is from genome assembly GCA_025490895.1 of Thaumatotibia leucotreta. Classification (NCBI taxonomy): domain Eukaryota; kingdom Metazoa; phylum Arthropoda; class Insecta; order Lepidoptera; family Tortricidae; genus Thaumatotibia; species Thaumatotibia leucotreta. Next base: position 7,713 of record JALPQI010031929.1, read on the forward strand.
TGCATTTTAACAAAGGAGGTCGAGACAAAAGTGAATTTATCACTAGTCCACCCTATGTAGTATGTAATTTTACTTCTCCATTATTGTTGTAAGTAGGTATACTAGATCTTATTAACTGTTACCACACAGGAACTTGAAGTTTATTGTAATTATTACCTGAGCTAGAAAAAATTGGCTGCTCCCAAAATAAAGCCCCAAGTGATTATTTTAGAGCTCTAAGGGCAATGTTCTCTTTAAGAAATAAATTTTAATGTAGCCTGATAAAAGCCTGATTTTTAATGTCTGTCTGTGGCGTATTTTTCCCATCTGGCGCATGTGTATTTATATTGTTTATAAAGGGGTAGGTCATGTTTACTAAAATTTCGTCAACTAGTTGTAAACTAACTTGATTACTGATATTAATCCAAATGGGTGGATATATAAATATTATGATGCACGGTACTTACGTCTCATTCAGGGAAATGATTATTTAAAATTAAGTAGGTCAATGCGGGGGTCTGTTTCACTACCTACATTTAAGTAATTACTTCAACAAATGGGAGGTTTTGGACAACAACGTATGGGGGAGAAAATGTTATTACCAGTTATTTAAAGTAGACAGTTATTTAAAAGTCCTAAGCCTTTTTGGAATGTATTTTTAACTTATTTCGTTCTTCGTTTGTGTTATTGATAAAAAAGTAAACAATCATCGCGTTTTTATTTCATATCATCGCGAGCAGCTGTTTCAATCAGATGGTGTACCGCCAACGTTTAAAATTATTAATCCTGACTGATCTTAACATCTATAAAAAAATATAGTTAAAACAATTTTATGTTTTAGTTTTTTTAGTGCATGTTAGTTGTATAATTATTTGAGAAAATAAGCCCCGTCGAGTTTCTTGCCGGATTCTTCTCGGATCAGTGGTGTAGGGTTACTTGGAACCGGACAATAGAGGCCTGTTCAGATATTTGTGAGCACCATGGTCGCTTCAACATATCTGAAGGTGACTGTACGTAGTGAAGTGATATCAGTCAAGGTTAGTATGTTCACATAAAAAACATTAAAGCCGTAAGCCGCCACTCTGTCTGCATGCCTATCTATTAAGGTGCACTCAGACCTAACGAGCATTCGCTATTCTATCTCCCACTCTACGAAATCAATGAATCACGTTTTGTGTAACGATCGAATTTCGTAGAGTGGGGGATAGAATCACGATAGAATAGCGAATGCTCGTCTGGTCTGAATGCACCTTTAAGGTGCGTTTAAACCAAAAGAGCATTCGCTGTTCTAGCGCCCGTTCTACGAAATCAACCAATCACGTTTTGTGTACCGATCGAATTTCGTAGAGTGGGAGGTTAGAACAGCGAATGCTCTTTTAGTTTGAACGCACCTTTACATGACTAAATATTTCTGGTGGATGTGACTTTTTAATACAATGTATTAAAAATACCACTAGCAATAAATTATAGATAGGCTCCCAGATGAATAATTGGGTAAGATAGTACTTAGTCACCTTTGTTTTATTTTTTGATTTATATGAGATGAATGCTATGTATATACTTTGTTATATTGCGACCTCGTAAAGCAAAGACATAACCACGAACAGGGAGCCTTATGCAGGTCTCCGCGGAACTAGTTACAAAATGTAACATATTTATTTTGATCATAATGAATTCATGATCCCTTGAATCCTCTTATTGGCCTCATGAACATTACAAAATATATTTTTAATATCAAATATTTATATACGTAACCCTAAGGATATCTACATAAATACCTGTAATATTATTTATAGTTAATTCTAGCTTTAAGTAGTTAAGGATCACAACAGTAGACCTATCTACTTACTTAGGTTAATTACTAATTGTGTTAATAAAATTTAACCGTTTATAGGGCACCGGTCTCAAAAATGACCACCGTAATCACCGTATAGCACTATATTTTTGTATTTTTTTCTTGTCCAGATTCTTTCATACTACGTAATGGCATTGAGACTTGAATCCAGGATTTTTTTGAGTCTTGCCCGTTAAAGGGTTAATTTATGTCTAAATAGGTACATTAGTTTCCACTCTTCTTTGCTACGTATTTAAGTACGAGCATAATGCATTGCGAGTAATATGACATCAGTTTGTAATTTTGAATAGGCCTCCAGAACAATGAAAACCGGTAGCTCACGTAATTGCTCATACTAGGGACATTTAGAGGCTTGAATAAGGATGTAAATTATACATATTTATAACATTATCTGTCGCAACTTAGTTGTGTATATGTATATGTTATGTACCTAGTATTTAGGTATATTGTATTATACATATCGCCTTTACTTATTTAAACGTAGAAACCCTAGGAAAACATATCATTATTAATAATTGTTTACTTACCCTTAATATTTTAAGCAAGATTTTTCTTTTTACAACCGTATTGTGCTAATTCGAAGGAAAGTGTAAACTTTCGTGAGACATAATAACTATAAATATTTAATAATTAAACGGTTATATTGACGTGTATTTAGTCACTAAGCGCGAACAGTTTCGGAGAGCCTAGGTCTCCATTATCAAGCACTGAGCCAGCGTTCACGCTTCGCGACTCGCGAGCGGGGCGCGTAATAATGTAGGCTCTTCGAAACATGTCGCGCGTAGAGACTAAATACACGTGACTTTAACCGTTTAATTAATGTTTAAAGTGATCATCACACATACTTAAAAGACAAATGCGACTTAATCCCGTAAACTTACGTTAAATATTATCCTGACGTTTTGGGCATGACGTTGTGTCTGCTTGCGATCACGGATAATATAATAATATTATTTATCGTAAATTACCGCGATTCAGTCCCCTTTGTCTGTGGCATTGTATTATTACGCATTGTGAATATTTCTACGCATTTCTTAGTTCCCATACTTAATATATTTGCATATTATAATAATTATTTGATCTCTAAATTGATTATTAAGGAATTTAGGGAGGATTTCAAAATTAGGGATTTATTTTATTCGACTCGTATCGGAAATACCTATGTCTAATCGTTTTTTTAGTAAGGTAGATACCTACCTCAGAACTTCTCTCAACAACTTTGGAAGCGGTATTATACTTGGTTATTTACCCTGCATCATTAAATACAGAATTAATCTTTATTTATACAAGTGGTTCGAATACTTTTTTAATTGTATCACTTAATTAATTTACAATAATTGCATAATTGCTCGCTCTTATGATATGAATACTTGTTCACATGCATTGAATAGTTTATACTTAACATTGCACTTATGGAGGGATTATAAATCAGACCTTATTGGAATGATAGTGATAGTTGCTAGCTATGAAATTACTTGCGATCATGCGCCGCATGATCCATAATCAGGATGCGCTAGCGCTTAGTAGCGACGTATCGTAGTTTTCCCTCTCTGTCACTCTTTCATATTAGTGCGACAATGACAGTTAGCTGCCTTTCGCTTACGATTGACGATGAAGCGTTAGCGATTGGCAACGTGTCTAAGCACCCAGGCCATTCTATTCAAAGTTGTCCCCCATCACTCATATGATTTCTAAGAATTCCGAAGGGCAAAGAAAACCTACAAATTTCCAAACTTTTTTCGATTATATTCTTCCATACACGACAATGCCTTACTTGCTGCTGAAAAATTAAATATTACTATTACTTTCCTGAAATGATATTTCTATTTTCAGTAAAAAAAGTTGAATATACTAAAGTAAACGTTGTCATACTTATACATAAATGTTAAAGGTTAAATACCTACTTAGAAGTTTAATGATTGAATTCCTAGTAGGTCTGCTGTTTATAAGTACGAGTAGGTGTCTGACTATTACAGGGAAATGCTTTGATAGTACTCGTTCAATCCTGCCCACTGGCACTCATGCATCAAGAGATCTCGAGTTTACGACTCTTCCCTTGATATCATCGGTCATACTAACTACTCGATTTCTATTTTATTGAATCGTTTTATACAGGGTGTTTTTTTTTTCAACCGTTCAAATTCTACGTAGTGAATGTGTAGGTCATACTCACCAACTTTTACTATGGGGACAAAGTCGACGGACGTTTCGGCCGGCGTAATGCCGCCAATTTGTATGAAACAGCTGATTTTTTTTTCGCGATTTCGACTTAGTCCCCATAGTAAAAGTTGGTCAGTATGACCTATACATTCACTACGTAGAATTTGAACGGTCGAAAAAAAAACACCCTGTATTTGTTGCGATTTCGATGAAATAAGTGAATATATTCAATCATAGTGAATGTTTTCAATCATATTGCACAAAACTAACACCGTTATTCATAAATATCTCCTTACGTGACAAAAAGGTAGGGTAGAAAGGGACTAGTAGAGCACATTTGAGTTTATTGCTCTGCAATCCTTAAGCCCTAGGTTTTACAGTTATCAAATCTACTGCAATTGATAGAAAATTGAATAGAAAAAAAAACTAAGTATTGTTTGTTCCTTTCGGTCTTATTTATAGATATTTTCATAAGATTGAAAGGGACAAACGAAACTTCTTGGCTTGCTAAGTTAGGAGGCGTTTAAGAATAAGAGGGTTAATTTTAAACGATTGGATTCCGATACTAAAATTGAATGGTTATTAAGTATGGTTAGCTGAGCAATATCAAATCATAATATCCATTACAATCTCTTGCAAGAAAGGTTTAAGGGTACGAATTTATACAGTGTACATCAATATTGTCACATATTTTGGTGCACTTTGTCATTTTGCTCATGTTACAGAACGGTTCATTCGATTTCTGTGAAAAGTATGACGTCAAACACGATGGCTCGGTCTGGACACGCAATGGTCTAATCTAACCCTCATGGGCAATAAGTAGTAATTATTGCCCGTGAGGGTTGCAGACTGGGAAAATAAAACTTGTTCTGATAACACAATTAATAATTTCATTTAATAATACTACTCAATATGACAGTTACCGAATATGTTTAAGTACATGACAAGTTCATACGTTAAACGGCATCGTTAGGCAGTTCAGGATTCAAATGTTTGATCGCGATAACATTATGACGCCATGCGATAACATCAGTACGCCCGCTGGATATTAAAACTCGGCTTCAATGCTAATCATATTTGCTCCTCATACAATAAAGTTTAGCGAACAATTAACAGTTGCTGACTATTTATTTAGTGTAATCTGTACTTCACTTACTATAATCAACAAATAATTACCTAAATACCCCCACCGTATTTTTTGTTACAAGACTGCTTAAGGTTATTATACCATACCATTCAACGCCGCAACTGAACTTAATAAGAAGTTAGTAGTAATTACCTCTCTAGGTACTGTGGTAAAAATAACGGTCGATCTTTTAAATATTTCATTTCGGGTACTCAGTTATGACTAGGAAAAGAAATTTAAAATATATATATCTACCTATATACAGGGTGTTCGTTTCGATATGCTATAAATAAGACAGGTTACTTGGGACATTAATAGAAGTTGTCTGGTATACAGGCTTTTGGAAAATTCGATAAAAAAGATTTTTTTTTGTTTTCATACATAATAAATGATATGGTAAGTGTGAGAGAACCTTAAGAATAAAATAAAAGCTAATCTCAGGTAACTGACGGCACATGTCAAAATAAGTAACATTAGAATGTAATAAAGTTTGCAATACACATGTTCAGTGATTAAACTTATTTTTTTAATAACTCAATAACAGTAAGAGTTAAAACACTAGTTTCTTAGAGAAATTAGTTATATTTGACCTAAATAAGCTTCCGTTAAAGTTATAGCATATGAAGAAAAACACGCTGTATATATACCTGCCAGCAATCCCACTGAATAAAAAAGTATCAATAATCATTCTACATTTCTTATGTAAACTTTAAATTACCTACGATAAAACCAATCAGCGTAAGGATATGGTACGGTATAAGCTGAGCTGTAAATCGGCGCAGCAGCTGCATTGACTAGAGGCGCATAATCTTGGACGCTGTACGAAGATCCATAAGAATAAGCTGAGACGGACGAGAAAGGAACAGCAGCAGGTACCGCTGCAACAGCTGGTGATACAGCTGGGACGGGTGCTGGAACTGCTGGAACACCTGGACCTGCAGGTGCCACCAGTGCTGCTGAGGTGTATGGCGCGGCGTATGGAGTCACGAAAGGCGAGGTCAGGTATGGTGAAGTGAATACTAGAGGTTCGGCGGCCGCGGCCGCGACCACTGCTAGTAACTGTGAAAGATAACGAAAGTTAAAACAGTTTCGATTATAGGAAAAATAGACCTACCTATATCAAAGTATTAAAAAGTAAGATACCTATATACATACCACAGATGTCATAAATCTAATTCTGTGATACATACCTACACATTTTTGGACAAATTTAACATTTAACATACACAGTGCACCTTTGTTTTGCTCGTAGGGTCGTGAACGATAAGAATGTTATAGCATTTTTGTATTTTTCTAACACATTTACATACTTGCACAGGTTTAGTAATTGCGTAAGGTATATACTTATTAGTTACGATGACTGACACTCAAATCTTTACTTTGACGTCTTATGTGTAAAATAAATTTAGCACCGATGTTATTTGGCAGTTCATTTAGTTGGTAACTTAGCATAAGCCATGTATTTTGAGTCAAAATTCAACATATGTAAATATTAGGATTGTTTTTTTAAATAAAGCAAGTTCATTGAATTAATTTCAGAAAATAATAAACATTAATTGTAGGTACTTACTATCAAGATCCTCGCCATATTTATCTTCCCAAATATTTAATATCTTTCCCTCTTTGTACTCGTACTAGTGACGGCTGTAAAACAGCCGTTTACCAAATGTAGTAAAAATTGGAAATGTCGTTACTTATATACATGTTTACGTCCGGCTTTAAAAGAGGAACGAATGATTATCACTGTAAAAGAATCGATTCTTACAAAACTAAACGAGAACCAAGGCCTCGTAGAATAGTTAGGTTGTAACAAAAGAATGTATAATCACAGCCAAGATAAATGACTAACAGTTTGGTCAAAACTTCATGAATCTCTTCACCTTGAGTCATTGCTACCATTTAAAGCGACAAAAGTTAAGTATTCAGAAACATTAAAATAATGTGAGTTGGCCAAGTATTGAACTTAAAAATTAAACGCAGTCGTTTATTTTAAAACAAAACTTTATTGTGCGAGTACATGGATGCATTATAGGTACATATCAGTAGCCGTACCATGACTTTGTAATTATCGGTAACGTTCGATTTTACTCGATACGTAAAGCAGGCCAGTGTGAGCGCGATAGAATGCATTATGTGTCGAGTAAAACCTAACGTTTCCGTTACTTTCTAAGTCATGGTACGGCTACCGAAAACATTTGCGTAATATTTAACGTTTCAGGTAGTAAGAGTAAGGGCTAGCGGCGTACGCAACCGGGGCAGCAGCGTAAGGAGAGTAGGCAGAGACGACGGGAGAACCGTAGCTGTAGGCGCCATACGCCACGGGCGAAGAGTACGCCACGGGAGAGCTGTAGGAGTACGCCAGGGGAGCGCTGTACGCCAACCCCCAGGGCTTAGCGGCAGCAACTGCCATAAGGGCGACGAAAACAGCTAGCACCTGAAAAACCAAAAGGGTAACGATACTTATTTTTCAACAAATCTGCTTGTACCGTAGGTCCTATTGAACCGTTTTTAATTATGCGTGAGTTTTATGATTATGTTATTAATATTATCCTGGTGCGGTAATCACATAGCCTGACCATGTGTGAAATAGTTGCAAGGATTATTTCACGTAGGTGAGGCACTCGAATTTAGTCTGAGGTTGTTTTTTTTTACACCGACCAAAGAGGTCACTTGAAGCAGAAATAATCGGAATCCAGAAGATAATATTTTACGATAGTATAGTATCTACATAAATGATATGAAAAAAACTTGTAATCTCGCCAAATTAATCAATACGTAATAAAATGTTATCATATTTTTATCATAATCATTAATGATTAACAGATTTTTTGTTTAAGGACACACTAAAATGCTTTCTCCCCTATTCAACCTATTTTTGTCACCCAATAGTCCTGATGATAATTGTCTTCAATATTATTATATGGTATCATATGTCTAGTTCAATTATCAAATTCTGTTACTAAGCAAAATGTAATTTATGAATAATATTGCCATACATATTAAAATGTAAGTAGTGTTACCAAACTTTGAGACAACAACCAATGACACAATAACAACAGATGGGACCTAAAACTAATTTCTAGCTTATAAAATTAAGTGCAAACTTATAAATAAGGTCAACCAATAATATACTATTCGCTTAAAACTTACCAGCTTGTACATGATTAAATGTGAAGATTGCAAATTCACTGGAAAACGGAAAAACGAATGATGCTACTATCAATTTGTACCACGTTTTTATACGCAATCCCAAAACCTGTATCCGTTTAAAAACAAATCATAAAATATACCTTTTGCTCTATATCAAAGATCGAATTTGAATTAGGTAATTGAGACGATATATTTTATGTCATACATTCAACTCAAGGTCGGCAGAAGTGTATCAATTATGTACTCGTCGCAACGGTTGCGAATTGCCGCAAAAAATAGATATATTGAGGAAGTGATGCTACGCGTGAGGACTAGCATGGTCATTTACATGCTCGTACTAGCAATATACAAGAAACACAACATTTTTTTAATTGCAGGAACATTCTCGAAAGTTTCCGAGACATTTCATGAGAATTTATTAGTAAGCTCCCATTGAGAATGTTTCCATGAGAACTTATAAAATGTGTTAAAAATAATTATTTTATATCGCAAATAAGTATACAAGGAAATAAATATAACTAATAGGTAAGGAATGAATCTAGTGCGGTCTTGGCTTGATAAATTATTTGTTAAATTTAGATTCCAGAGAACATTATCTATGGAAGTTTGGAAACTAATGAAACTTCTCCTCGGTGCAATGCTACTTTTAGTATGTACACAGTCTTTTTACGTTACATGAAATATGGTATGCCTCGGTGAAATAAAAAAAGACAATATTATCTAAGAGTAATAGAAAAGTGATCGGTACTGGAATTCACTGACAAACAGAAATATAATATTACAAAGTCAATGTTCATAAAATTTTGTGCATGTATGTTTTAATTCAACCATAATTATGTATTGTTTTGCCCATTTATATTAAAAACAGATTTTTAAATATACCTATTTGAAGAAAACAACCATGATTAACACGGAAAATATTTTTGTAATGCCGTTACAGGGAATCGAACCCAGGAACTTTAGAACTTTAGAATTTTAATCCGTATAATATTACAAAGTCAATATTCATAAAATTTTGTGCATGTATGTTTTAATTCAGCCATATGTATTGTTTTGCCCATTTATATTCAAAACAGATTTTTAAATATACCTATTTAAAGAAAACAACCATGATTGACACGGAAAATATTTTTGTGATGCCGTTACAGGGAATCGAACCCAGGAACTTTAGATTATCAGACATGGTCATTACGCTATGTAGGCCATCAAATGCGCAAATTATATTGATGCCAATTTTATTTAAAAAAATAATCTTGAGGATGAGACCATGCTAGGACAGCTATGAGACAATAATTACTTAAGTAAGCGAAACGAATTTTAATTTAGGAATAATATCTATAAAAGTATAAACCACTTATTTTAAGTTTTGTCATGTGTCTCAAATACAATTTTAAATCCGGGTTCAATTGCTTTTAGGGTTCCGCAGCAGAATAACACAAATGGGACCTTAGATACGTAATGTTCGTATATCCGTGGGTCCGTCACAGCCATTCTACTACAAAAGAATAAAAATATTGCATGCATTAAATTTGAATCATTGATGTATTTTGAATGCCGCTACTGAAATTTTCAATATTTGAGTAGTTAGTATTTTCTTAGTAGTTTAAAAATATTTTTTACGTTTCCACGATCAATCTACGATCGTTCAGTTTGCAATAATCATTCTTAATGTCCGAACAAAGGGGGCACTAACTATTGGACACTTTTTATTCAATCGGCTTTGATATATCTATGGAACCCCGTCGGGGTTGGGTGGCCCGACATGCACTTGGCCGTGTTTTAAATTCCAATTTGTAACAAGTTATGTTAATATTGCATTTAAGTATCATCGATAATTATTACAGGCCAATTTGCATTTTAATTTGTATTTAGGTGGTATGGACAAAATCGCTAATGTTCCCTATGTTCGCTAATTTCCCTTAGGAGCCTAATCTCTGGAGGTTTACAAACTACTGTACGGTAGTGATAGTAAATGAATATTATATAAAAGTAGGTAAATCATATTTAAGATAAAAGTAGGTACTTAGTAGTGTTCAGCGCTGCGCTGACCTAATACATGACACCTTCAACATTACGTAGGTATGCAATAATAATAGAACCGACAGGTAGGTGTTATCTATTGAGATGAAGGTGTCAAGCATTGGCACAATTGGTAAATACGTTTAACTTATATTTGGATGTTTCCTATATGTATAGTTTGATAATCACGACCTTGTTCGAAAGTTAATGGCTTCCAGGAAGTCTTTAGTAGGCTTTCTATACATATAAGTTGCGATACTTATAATAATATGTACACTTAGAAAGTTAACCTTACCTACCTAATCTTATTAATCAATATTTTTATTTAACTTTCTGATCATAAAAAATGTATGAGAAATACCCATTTATGGTTTAAGGTCGTATTTTTTTACTTGTCTCATTTTCTTAATAATAACAACAATTATTACTGATTATCCATATTTATTCAGAGTAATCAATAAATCGAGAAGAGGTAAATTGTACAATAAGCTATTTTAAATAAATATAATAACTTAGAAACATCGAGATTCGCTTTTCAAATCGTTATACGTAGTAGGCAGAATAGGGAGCGTAGCTGTACGCAGAGTAGGCGAGCGGGGAGTACGCGGACACGACGGGGGCGGTGTACGCAGCGGCCACAGGAGCGGTGTACGCAGCGGCCACAGGTGCTGTGTACGCGGCCAGCGGCGATGCGTAGCTCACAACCAGCGGCTTGGCTGTCGCGAAGGCGAGGAAGCAGGCGAAGATCAGCTGAAGACAAAAATTTAAATTATGTTAAAGGTCAATGGGAATCCGTTACTGAAACTTGGCATATGGTGCCCAAAACATAAGTACCAGTGAGTAGGCCATATTAGGCTGTTTTTTGGAAATTAGTTTCAGAAGTAGTAGTAGCATAGTTGTACGTAATTAGAAATGTTGTCAACCCTTCCGAAACTTGAAAAACCCTCATATGTTAAGTCCCAAAAACGTCAGAGGTAACGGGATTACATTTATTTTTCGATTGTATGCAATTATTTTAATTTGACATAAATAAAATATATAATTGGCTTTAAAACCAAAATGAAATCTACAATTTTGGGACAAATTTAATTAAAAACTACTAATATTGATTACGATAAGGTATACCGATTGAAATTATTAACTTTTTTTTATTAGATACGTATGTAGGTACACATTTCAAACATAAACGTGTTTTCACGTAATAAATATAAGTCTGAGTACCAAAATCCTCCGCGGTTTAGTTCCGCCTAGGTATTAAATAAATGACTTGTTTATCTCATTTTGAGGTTTTTATCACGATGCTAGATTTAGTTTATGAAGTGCATTAGGTACACATAAACAGTTGAGGTGGCAATTGATAAATGATATGATGTCATTAAGATTTCATTTCATCATTATGATTTTTACTCGCATAGATTTATGTGAAGTGATAAACACGATATAATTACTATGATTTAGAGCACAAGTTTATTTTTTAGACGACATATCACTAATACTTAATGTAGTAATTTGTAGTCTCGAAACTACTATTAATAATTGTTCATGACTAAGGTGATGACAAGACACTTGTTCAAAAATATTTTCATACTAAATTGTCTTTTATGAACGAGATTTTATCATAAAAATACTTTCAGTTTCGGAAGTGACGTGATATTTATGAAATCACTACAATTAAATTGAATAAACACGAAAACTTACAATCTTGTACATATTGATTGTTTGTTTAGACAATGCGTATCTAATACTGATGCAAATACCTTGTCCTGGCTGTTTTATACGATTTTATGTTGACCCCCCATTCTTGACATGGCTGTTTGTAAAAGGATGTAACAACGTGTAGTATTTAATGCACTCAGGTCTTTATGGTTAAGTGTGGTAGCATTGTGTTGGCAGCGGGCCGGCGCCCGCGCTTCGCGATCGGGACCTCTACGAGACCTGAATAACTTTGATTGCTCTATAGATTTGTGATTTACAGGGTGAGCTTAAACGATATATTCTATTGAATTTACCTACGCAACTTTTATATGGAATCGCTGTAAATAAATATATAGAATAAAAAATACATGAATATTGCATTTAAGTTTGTGAATAACAATGGGAGACAAAGCATATTGCTAAAAAGCTGTAGTAAAAAATAATAATTTTACTACCTACTAAATCCATGCTTTACAAAAAAAAAATGAATAAACGACTACATGATGCCAAGTTTTTTCATCGCTAGCACAAAGGCACTTAGGTCATATACTAGCTATATTCGTAAGTTGGAAAATGTGGAAACCGCTTACAAAATAGTACCAATTACAAAATAGTACCACTTACTAGCATGGTATATACTATATTACATTGGTATTATTCAAATCACGCACTGTACACGTTTGTTTGTCCATCTCTTGTTTCATATCCAAAATTATGTATTATTGACATTAGAGAATATACATCTCTAGTTTAATTTAATATTTGACCATACAGTGCGAACCCCCCCGAATACCTTGGTGGGAAGGAGAACTCGGCCGGACAGATATCGTCCGCGCCCACAGGCTTCGGTCCGGACACGTACCCACGAATAAGTTTGCACATTTAATGAAAAAGACAGGATCGCCTAACTGCCAAGAATGCGATGCTGTCGACGATGTGCATCACTTTTTGATGGAGTGTGTCAAGACTCGAGATAAAAGGGAGCAGCTATATAAGATCTGGGGTTTTTCCAACTTTGATGTTGGGATCTTCCAGGGAATATTGGCGGAGCCTACATCAAATGCAGCTAAATTTGTTTACACCTTTTTAAATGTAAATTGACCTGGTAGATATTATATTCGTTAGTGGTTCTTCAAGTGTTTCGGGGCTTCATGGATCTGGGTGT
>JALPQI010031930.1:0-17627 GCA_025490895.1 Thaumatotibia leucotreta
AAATTAGAAATGTTGTCAACCCTTCCGAAACTTGAAAAACCCTCATATGTTAAGTCCCAAAAACGTCAGAGGTAACGGGATTACATTTATTTTTCGATTGTATGCAATTATTTTAATTTGACATAAATAAAATATATAATTGGCTTTAAAACCAAAATGAAATCTACAATTTTGGGACAAATTTAATTAAAAACTACTAATATTGATTACGATAAGGTATACCGATTGAAATTATTAACTTTTTTTTATTAGATACGTATGTAGGTACACATTTCAAACATAAACGTGTTTTCACGTAATAAATATAAGTCTGAGTACCAAAATCCTCCGCGGTTTAGTTCCGCCTAGGTATTAAATAAATGACTTGTTTATCTCATTTTGAGGTTTTTATCACGATGCTAGATTTAGTTTATGAAGTGCATTAGGTACACATAAACAGTTGAGGTGGCAATTGATAAATGATATGATGTCATTAAGATTTCATTTCATCATTATGATTTTTACTCGCATAGATTTATGTGAAGTGATAAACACGATATAATTACTATGATTTAGAGCACAAGTTTATTTTTTAGACGACATATCACTAATACTTAATGTAGTAATTTGTAGTCTCGAAACTACTATTAATAATTGTTCATGACTAAGGTGATGACAAGACACTTGTTCAAAAATATTTTCATACTAAATTGTCTTTTATGAACGAGATTTTATCATAAAAATACTTTCAGTTTCGGAAGTGACGTGATATTTATGAAATCACTACAATTAAATTGAATAAACACGAAAACTTACAATCTTGTACATATTGATTGTTTGTTTAGACAATGCGTATCTAATACTGATGCAAATACCTTGTCCTGGCTGTTTTATACGATTTTATGTTGACCCCCCCATTCTTGACATGGCTGTTTGTAAAAGGATGTAACAACGTGTAGTATTTAATGCACTCAGGTCTTTATGGTTAAGTGTGGTAGCATTGTGTTGGCAGCGGGCCGGCGCCCGCGCTTCGCGATCGGGACCTCTACGAGACCTGAATAACTTTGATTGCTCTATAGATTTGTGATTTACAGGGTGAGCTTAAACGATATATTCTATTGAATTTACCTACGCAACTTTTATATGGAATCGCTGTAAATAAATATATAGAATAAAAAATACATGAATATTGCATTTAAGTTTGTGAATAACAATGGGAGACAAAGCATATTGCTAAAAAGCTGTAGTAAAAAATAATAATTTTACTACCTACTAAATCCATGCTTTACAAAAAAAAAATGAATAAACGACTACATGATGCCAAGTTTTTTCATCGCTAGCACAAAGGCACTTAGGTCATATACTAGCTATATTCGTAAGTTGGAAAATGTGGAAACCGCTTACAAAATAGTACCAATTACAAAATAGTACCACTTACTAGCATGGTATATACTATATTACATTGGTATTATTCAAATCACGCACTGTACACGTTTGTTTGTCCATCTCTTGTTTCATATCCAAAATTATGTATTATTGACATTAGAGAATATACATCTCTAGTTTAATTTAATATTTGACCATACAGTGCGAACCCCCCCGAATACCTTGGTGGGAAGGAGAACTCGGCCGGACAGATATCGTCCGCGCCCACAGGCTTCGGTCCGGACACGTACCCACGAATAAGTTTGCACATTTAATGAAAAAGACAGGATCGCCTAACTGCCAAGAATGCGATGCTGTCGACGATGTGCATCACTTTTTGATGGAGTGTGTCAAGACTCGAGATAAAAGGGAGCAGCTATATAAGATCTGGGGTTTTTCCAACTTTGATGTTGGGATCTTCCAGGGAATATTGGCGGAGCCTACATCAAATGCAGCTAAATTTGTTTACACCTTTTTAAATGTAAATTGACCTGGTAGATATTATATTCGTTAGTGGTTCTTCAAGTGTTTCGGGGCTTCATGGATCTGGGTACGCCTTTGTGGCAGTGGCTATTTTGGTGCTATTCTTGGTTGTAGTGCCTTCGTGTTTCTACCATAGCAGCCAAAAATATGTCGAGCTTTCTAGCTACCTCCACAGAGGTGTGGCCGGATTAGTGTGACGTCTGGGGCGCTCGAAAATAATTATGCCCGTTAGTTGTTCTCTTTTTCTATATTAGTTTTTATATTAGCTATTGTAATCTCATATTTATTGTTTAAATGAAGAGGCCTAACGGAGCCGACATGTTTTTTCAGACAAAGGTTCCTTAAAAAAAGCTAGATAAGAAAAAAATATATATATATTTGACTTTATTTTCTGTAATGTCATATTTAAATAGGTATTGGCTGTTGTCTTTTAAATAATAAGAATAGTTGCTTTGTGATTGTCACTAAATTGTCACTAAATTGTTAATTTTCTATTTTATTATTATTGTTAAAATCATGACGATTAAAGACCTTTTACATCTCTAAATCTTAATATCTCTTTATTCTGACAACTAGAGGACCTTTACATCTCTAGTAGTATAGATATAGATACTTAATAATGTTGTGAACTTGTACAATAATAATTATTTTTGTTTAATATTATGATCCTTTATTTATTTCTATCTTTTATAAAAATGTCTATAATAATCTTTTTTTTATGTAATACATTCTTTGATGCATGTTATTTTAATAAGATGTATTATTATACTGTTTTGAAAAAATAAGTCCACCTGAGTTTCTTACTGGTTCTTCTCAGGAACGGCGTAGGGTTTGAACCAGTAGTAGATTTTTTTTCTCTCTCTTGATAATGTCAGACGATTCGAAAGTGCTTATTAATAAGCTTACTTGAATAAAGAATGGTTTGACTTTGACTATCATTCACTGTTTTGCTCAAAGGTTAACCGGAAGAGATCCCTTACAGGAATAAGTTCGCCTTTGTACCTTTTTGAATTGTTGTGTATTTTTTACCTGTTTTTTTTGTGTACAATAAAGAATTTACATACATACATACAAATATAAATAAAAGTTCTAGTGAAAAAAACCTGGATGTGATATAATTAGGTATTGGCCGGCACTGTAGGTACCTATGTATATTACTGAGTACATGCAATAAAAATATTTAAATTAATAACAATATCATCCTGTATATTCAATCATTGGCAGAGTCACAATTCGCCGCCCCTCAAGGTCGTGTGAGCAGTCCAGAATGTATAGAACATTCTATCGTCGTATGTGACCGTACCTTTAATTACTCATATCCTTTTTCTATGACGGAATATGCTTAGCATACTTAACTGTCTATTAGTATACCTTATCTCTTTGTAATACGGTTTATATAAGGTACTCTGCTTCTCAGGTCCGGGCTTTAAAGACGTTCAAGGCTATCATTAAAAGATGACCTTGAACTTCGAATTTTATTGCTTATTACCTGCCTTTATTGGGTGGTATGTTATGGGTAAGTATCTATTTCGCCATATGAACACGTCCCTATTGCACTACATTAATTATTCGTTAAAATTAACGTAATTATTTTTAGTGCTAGTGGTAGGATAAAATAGTTACAGATTTACACAAAAATCTAACATAAATTGATTTATGTGGCCTATCCATCGTATTGATGGTTATGTTTTTAACACCTGTAAGCACTAGGTATATCAGTACCTAACTATATCCCCGTAATGCGCAGGATATTTATAGTTATTGTTTTTTATTCGTTTTAAAGTTATATTTATTTTGGGTCTATTTGTAATCTATTAAACACCACAGTCTATCGGCTATAAAAGGTTGCATTTTGTCATTGTGACGAAGACCGAAATAGTAAGTTAATCAATTTGATATCAAATTGAAAACTAGGCAAATTACTTTGTTACAGTCCTGATGGATTCTTGTCAAAGGGCATCGAAACATAAAAATCTGCTTATGATCACGGTTGTTTTGTACGCCATCGCCGTAACAGAGGTGCTGGCGAATCACTCTAACTTGATCATGTAGGTCATGATGCTTCCTCGAATTTCTTGAACCTCAAGGACAGGACCGATTTTCTTTTGCGTCTAAGATTGAAACATGATCTTGTAGGTGTTGGTACGCAACACCGTTTCAGTGACAAGAAGGCCCATATCTAGCTCAAAACAACAATGTTTATACAGGGTGGAAAGGGACGACGTTCCTTCCCGCTACCGACCGAGTCTAGCAACCATTACGACGAACTTTCGGTATGGGACCAACATCGAAAGCGTACATGGAAAATTAACTTTTCCATACCGTTGAACTCTACCTAATCACTCACTATGTATGAGGGGTTAGTTTTTTTAAAAGATATTTTTATGTTTGTACTATACTGAAAGTTCATCGTAATGGTTGGTAGACTCGGTCGATAGCGGGATCCACCCTGTATTAATGACCATATGAATATCGTTCAGAATTGATTAATTTAGTAAAGTTTTATAAGATTTACTTTAAATTATTACGTTTTTTTATTTACTTCTCCTTTGACGGTTATGCCAGTATACCTATTGTTGCCACGGTCATGTAGCGCTGTCGTCGCGCACGGTCCCAATAACAGGACCGCATCTAATAGGACTACTTAATGTCATGATCAGAAATGGGGGCAGTGTAAACTTAATATAAGTTGAACCATGGAATAGAAAAAATACTACATTATTGATTAAAGAGTCTTTATTTATTTATCCTTCATTACATCAATTCAGTCTATTTTTGGAGGTAGGTGAACGCTGGGGCAGTGTACGCCGCGGCATAGGGTGAGTACGCAGCATACGCGGCAGCCACAGGAGCAGTGTAAGCGGCAGAAATGGGGGCAGTGTAAACTTAATATAAGTTGAACCATGGAATAGAAAAATTACTACATTATTGATTAAAGAGTCTTTATTTATTTATCCTTCATTACATCAATTCAGTCTATTTTTGGAGGTAGGTGAACGCTGGGGCAGTGTACGCCGCGGCATAGGGTGAGTACGCAGCATACGCGGCAGCCACAGGAGCAGTGTAAGCGGCAGAAATAGGGGCGGTGTAAACTTAATATAAGTTGAACCATGGAATAGAAAAAATACTACATTATTGATTAAAGAGTCTTTATTTATTTATCCTTCATTACATCAATTCAGTCTATTTTCGGAGGTAGGTGAATGCAGGGGCAGTGTACGCCGCGGTATAGCGTGAAAGTACGCAGCATACGCAGCAGCCACAAGGGCAGTGTAAGCGGCAGAAGTGGGGACAGTGTAAAGTTAATATAAGTTGAACTATGGAATAGCAAACTACTACATTATTGATTAGAGACTTTATTTGTTTATTCTTCATTAGATCAATTCAGTCTATTTTCGGAGGTAGGTGAACGCTGGGGCAGTGTACGCCGCGGCATAGGGTGAGTTCGCAGCATACGCGGCAGCCACAGGAGCAGTGTAAGTGGCAGAAATGGGGGCAGTGTAAACCTAATACAAGTTGAACCATGGAATTGAAAAATTACTACATTATTGATTGAAGAGTCTTTATTTATTTATCCTTTATAACATCAATTCAGTCTATTTTCGGAGGTAGGTGAACGCTGGAACAGTGTACGCCGCGGCATAGGGTGAGTACGCAGTATAAGCAGCAGCCACAAGAGCAGTGTAAACCTAATAATTATAAGTTGAAACATAGAATAGAAAACTACCACATTATTGATTAAAGAGTATTTATTTATTTATTTATCCTTCATTACATCAATTCAGTCTATTTTCGGAGGTAGGTGAACGCTGGGGCAGTGTAAGCCGCGGCATAGGGTGAGTACGCGGCATACGCAGCAGCCACAGGAGCAGTGTAAGCGGCAGCAATGGGGGCAGTGTACGCGGCGGCAACAGGGGCAGTGTACGCAGCTGCGACGGGGGCAGTGTACGCGGCGGCCACGGGGGCAGTGTAAGCAGCAGTGTACGCAGCTACTGGCGCTACGGCCGGAACCGCGGAGTACGCCACGGAATGGATGCCGGGCTTAGCCGCGGCGACGGCGAAGAGAGCTACGAAGGCCACCTGAAAATGTATGATTATTAGGCTCATAAAACATACACAAAAACAATTTTAGCATTACTGCGTAAAAAATTGGATCAATAGTCTTCAAATTTTATTTGAGGTTGCTTGCTCAGAACACGCAATTTTACTCAGTTCCAAACTGTTTCTAAAGTTTGTAAAAGGTACATGTAAAGATTATTATTTAAGAATAGTTTTTCTTTTCGTAGAAAAATCGGTATAATGTACAAATAAAATTTTAGTTTACAAAGCGCACACCAACTCTTTACTTAATAAAGTTCAATACGTGACAGTCGTGACGTCAGGAACGTTAAACATTTGCATAAGCAATAGTAAGACGTCACCAACGTAAAATTCTTGCCTGAATTCGAATTGTATGACACTCTTTAATTAATATTCAAACTTAATTTTTAGCATATCAACTTTCGTAGTAAAAAAATTTTACCAGCTTGAACATGTTGATTTGTTTGTGGTTTGGTAGGTAAGTGAAGATTGAATGATGCCTCGGGTAGGATGTAGCTGGTTTAAATACTTGATTACGCACTTGAATGAGATTTCAAGACAATACGAGGGGCTGCTTGCGCATCGGTGGTGCTCCGAATTAAAGATACACATCTTGGATGCATTGATGCAAAAGTGAACCATAAGTAAAATACACAAAAAAAAACAGAAGTAGTGAAACATGGTAATATAGGCTGTGAAATACTACAATGTGGAATTGGAATTGGAAGTTTATCTTTGTTTATACAGGGTGTGGCCTGTAAAAGGAGCAAAAAATGAAACGGTACACTACTAACCCAATAAATAGTCATAATTTAATAGTTAAAACTTAAAAAAAAAAATTTTTTTTGGAAAAAAAAACATTTTTTTTCCTTTTTTTATGTAGTTTTACTGTAGTTGACTTATACCAAAACAGTCACATAGGTGTAATACAAAAAAAATTTTTTTTTTTGCTAAACCAGTTAAACAACCATGAGTTCAAAAAAACTTTTTAGCTCATTTAGTTTTATGTCCACTGAACTACCAATATGTTTAATCATTAATAAGGTACAATGTTGTGATACCTAGATACATCACTCATAGGTCGTAACTTTAACATACTGTTTCTCCTTAATGGATAACTTTAAAACACTGGGACCTTTTGCGAATAACTAGAGGCAGTCAGAGGAGTCTTCCATATGATTTTTTGCTCCTGTTACAGGCCACACCCTGTATAAAATGAATATTTACAACGCATACAAATAAAAACTTTATTCCAAACTTAATTAAAAACTTTGCTCCATATGCACATACATTATTCAAGCATTGCAAACGTTTTTATTAAATTAATTAGATACATGTCGTGGTGCTTATGAAGACAATCGATTAAGGTATTATTTATAATAAGATTATGTTGTGTATTTATCTTTTTTTTCTGTTATTTATATCTGGTACCCTTTCTGATGTTGTACAATAAATGTCTGTTTCCCCGCCATCGATTAAGATAATTAACATTATTTGTACGAAGGAGGTCTTAAGAAACTACAAAATATATAGGTGTATATATATGAAATTTGTAAGAATTTAATCAAATTTTGCAAATAAATGGTTCTTTCTTGCTGATGACTTGGGCATGCAGGTCCGGCCGCATTGCATCAGAGGTTACTCCGCACGTGCCCGTGGTAACAATCCTCGCTATAGCAATTGAGCAACCATCTTGAGGTCAATGTGTCTATTCAGCCCATACCATAAAGAGTCATTGAGAAGTTTATTTACCCAGGAGCGCTCGTCTTAAAATAGACGATTTGAAACATTAATCCATTCATTTTCAGAATAGATTATGAATGCAATGCGTATTTTAAAGAAAATGCCAAAATGCAAGTGTAAGATTTCTTGTCATTTCACCAATTTATCTAGACTTCCTGCTAGCAAAATTTGGGTTATTTGGAACCTTTGGTTCTCGCGGTAGAAATAATTAAATAAATATTATACTTATGCGATAATCTTATACAAATCGATCTAATCCCACGCCACGGTAAACTCAATTAGGCTTGTGTTGGGAATGCTAAGCAACATCATAAAAAAACTTCAAAAAAATATGTAGAATAATGCAATGGGCGCTAGAAGGACAGTGCTCTTTAGAACACTTAATTTAACCATCCACAAAAATGCTATTTCTTTTAGTAATTAGTATGATTCTCGCGCGAATTAATAGTATATTTTGTGCAGTGTGCTTATTTATTTAAATATTAAGGAATATTTTCTTAGTTATTAACTTAGAAAATATTCCTACGGCATGCCTAGCTTCCGGCTGTTACACTACCAAAGCTGTACAAATACACCTAACCAAAATTATGAAAACAGATGAATTCGCATCTGTTTTTAACCACCTTATAATTTTAGACAAAGTTTTTCTATTAATTTAGCTCAATCTACTATTCGATAATATGCCCAAGCATTAGTAGTAGGTATTAGGTATACACCGTGTTTTTTTAATTCCGTTAAATTTAACAGTCTGCTTGGTACGTTAATGGAGCTACCTGGTATATTGCTTTTAGTCGAATTCGAAAAAACTTTTTTTTTCGTTTTCATGCAAAATAAATGAAATGGTAAGTGTGAGAGAACTTAAGAGAAAGATCTCAGGTGACTGATGGCACATGTCAAAATAAGTTTGTTTAGGGTGCAATAAAGGTTGCAATACACTTGTTCAGTCATTAAACTTATTTTTTTAATAACTCAATAACAGTAAGAGTTATTTTTTTTAAATTAACAGAAATCAATAAAAACACGGTGTATATACGCACATTTTCGTGTAGAAAGTAATAGTGTGTAATGAAATGATTAATATTAAAATATGCCACAATAGTATTGTGTATGGAAATAGTTCCATCTTAAATTCACAAGTTCCAATTGTACAAAGTACCAACTTATTGAATGTCTACATGTCGTATCGATATCAGCATCACGTGTTCCTTCCAATTTGTTGACATAAATAGAACAAAGTTTGCCATGTGACGCTATATTGAACCATAGAAATTCTGACTAAAATAAACGTTGGCCATAAAATTAATTAGCAGCGGTGCACGTTTGGAATACCTATAAAAGTTACTTCCACTCATTTCAATTATAGTTTGATTCAGTAAAAATCAGGAAAAGTAACATTTTGAGGGAAAATAATCGTCTAAATATATAAATGAATAATTGTTACTTTAGATTTTCTGCTAATTATTTGGAAGTGAAAAAAGGTTCTAAAAGATTTTACATGTTTGCTTGTGGTCACAGATATTCGTTGCTTTTGTTGGGCCCATAGGTCAATGTATAAAAATATGATGTACGTAATACGTTCTCAATGAGGCACCTTCATTAGACCAAATGTAAATAAATTAATAACGTTTGTAATATAACTTTAAGCTCACGTGGGTCAAGTCGCGTGTACGTAATTGTTAAGTATTAATTATTGTTGATCAATACATTATAGGTAGGTAGGTATCGTAGCAAATCATAGTTAGCTATGAAATTCTAATAATCAATCGCTTCGAAAATAAAGGATAAACAAACGTACGAGTATTTGTCTTCAAAATTCCAATCGAAAAGGTTTATAGGTAAACGTGTACAATAATACACATTCGAATATAGGTACTTAGTAAATAACCGAAGCTTTCACCATTTACTGAGACCATACTTAGTTTATCGCTAAGAATAACTATTTCACCTTTGTAATGTATAAATTTGGAATTCGAACAAGCCCAGGTACCGAACAACACTTCGGAACTTCGAAATTGGAACGTAAATGTAGTCCTGTTTAATTCGTATAAGTACCTAAGCAATTTGCGTCATTAAATGAACAATAACAAAACCGTAATTTAGATAAACTCCATTATAGTAAGATATTTATATCAGCATTTAACAGGTGCTGCACAAGTGCACAGTTAGTCTATATTTTTTTTATACATACGGACAAAGTCATTTTTCAGTAAGTTTATCCGCCTATTTGGTACCTACTTATTCTTAGGTTCCAATTCAATTTCATAAAAATATTGGTTTGTAAACAGGAAGATAATGAAATAAACCCTACATAAATAGCAGTAGATTACAAGGGAACATAATAAGATTAATAAGTACCTAACACAAAATTTCTTGTCTATACACCCTGTCCAATAAGTTCGAATACACATATTTTACCTCAGTTCTAAAAATACAGGAATCACAGGTTATCAAATAGTAATGTAAAGTAAAGAGTATTTTCATCTTAATAAAATACAACCACAATGAATGTGTCATATCCGCAGTGTCTAAGAAAAGAAGAGTGTAAAGTGCCAATAAAATACTTGCTCGGCACGCAGGTGACGAGTAAATTTTTATTACGAGAATCCGTATGCGGTAGAACAGACTTATCGTGTTCAAAATCGGCGATTGTGGATACCAAGTATAGAACACATTCCGGGCTATCAGAAAAATGGTCCTAGGTTCCAGAGCTCACTATCGACCATGGCGTGGGATGCTGTATGGAAGCGAGTTACACTGCCTTCAGTACTTTTAGATAAAAGCGTTAAAATTAACGTTTTTTTCTATAAAAACCAAATTTATGGAGAAGATAAATGCTCCTAAGTTTAAAAGGTGCTTGGGAAAGATTATCATGTGTTCTAACAAGACGCAGCTCCAGCACAGACGGCAAATGGCGTTCCAGCGTGGTTTCAGACTAAATTGGCAGTTTTTTAGCCGAAACATGAATTGCCATGCAGTCCTCCAGGTTTAGGCGTATTAGATTATTTTGAATGGTAATACATGCTGTTGAGGTTGTATTTGTACATAGTTTTTATACAATTTATTTATACTTTTTTATTGTCTTTGGTTGTCCTTTTATTCTATTTTTAAAAATGTGTCATAATACAAAATTGTAAATATTTATAAGTCAGTGATCAATAAACCGTTGGTAAACACAGTCAGCTGCTTGGTTTAATTTAGTTTTCTGCTCAGCTATCGATTGCTTCTTCTACATTTGGTCCTTCTCCCCGTCTTTAATGTTCACGCGATCTAAAAGCAAGCAGCTGGCTACGCCAGCAAAAAGCGCAAAAGTGACGCGCTCGGAAACGGGTACCCCCACTTCGGGCAGCGGTAGGGTCGGCCGGTCCAAAACTCCGGGCCACGCTAAGGCCGACACCATTAGTTTACCCGTAGTTACCCCCGAAGTTCCCGGGACGTCACGCGAGTGCCGCGATACTGGCACCGTTGCCGAACACGTTAATGCTCCCCTTAGTTGCAGGTCACGCGCTTCGGGCTCCACGCGATCATCGGCCACGATTAAGGCTCGACGTCTGACCGCGGAAGCCCAATTGGCCCGCAAGAGCATTGAACGAGAGCAAGAATTGTTTGAACGTGAACACGAGCTCGCTCAACGCAAGCTTGAACACGAACGGAAACTACTAGAGCAGGTTAAGCAGGTAGAACAGCTAGAAAATGAAGCAAATCTAGCAGCTCTAGCAGCCGAGGATCCTTCCAATCGCACGGTTAGTACTAATGCATATTCTCGTACAGCATCTTGGGTTCGTGACATAAATCAGGGTAGGCGTCCCGCTGAAACTGGTGACACTATTCTGCCACTCTCCCAAGCAGTAGTCAACGCCTTGGTTGCCGACCCCTCAGGAGCGGCCTTAAACCCGCTTCTAGAACCTACCGCAGGAGAAAATTTGGTTACTAATGGCCCTTTATTACGTCAAAACTTGAAATGTCACGACGGGCCAACTAACGCAGTGAATGAATTTAATCATGATTTTACACAGCCAATACCTGGCTCATCTATGCTTATACAAGCTATTGCCGATACGGCCGCCGCAGCCAAAGCGCTTGCTGCGCAGAACAAGCCGACGAAAGCTAAAATTGAGCTGCCTACATATTACGGCAACTCATCACAGTGGCTTCAATTTAAATATTTGTTTGACGGTACTAAAGCGACCTATTCTCCCGCAGAAAATACCGCGCGTTTATATAACGCGCTCCGCGGGCCTGCACGCGAAGCCGTCGCCTCCTTGCTGAATTCAGCGGCAGCTCCCGAAGAAGTAATGGCTGCGCTGGAAAGAACCTTCGCGTGCCCAGAGATGATTGTGTTCTCCGAAGTGCAAATTTTGAAGACGCTGCCTCGGCTCGGCACCGACCTCAAAGAAATAGGTATCTTCGCAAATAAGGTACGCAATAGTCTGTCTACTATTAAACTACTCGGTCTACGAGAATATTTAGAGTCGCCAGAATTATTTCATAGCATTTTAGGCAAATTTAACCCTTTAATGAAAATGAGATGGTCTGACTATGCTGCAGATTTGACAGAAATGTCAACAAACCCTTTCAAGTCAAAGTTAGAACTGTTATCGGATTTTCTGACTCGTGAACACGAACGTTATATTAAATTTGCCTTATCGCCTGAAATAATAGGGTCTTCTGCCGCAACTAGCCATCCGCCACGAGTCACTTTAAAACGTGAAAATATTCATTCAATTAATCAAATTAAAAATAAAACAATCGGTAAAACAGAATGTGTTTATTGCAAAAACTCGCACCATAACATTAAAGATTGTAAGGAATTTTTAGCTTTATCAATTGAAGATAGATGGCGTTGGCAGCGCGAGCAAAAGATTTGCTACAGATGTTTACAGCGTAAGGCACACCTTTGGAAAACTTGTAAAATATTGCCAGCATGCGGAGTTGATGGTTGCACTTTTCGACATAATCCTCTTTTACATGGATGGCATGATACATTGAGTTCACTTCAACCGAGCGGTATTCAATGTAACAACACCGAGTGTGTGTCTATCCCTGAAAATAATGTTAAACAGGACATGCCAAACTCTTTGCCAGCCATGGAAAAGTTGTCAAATATGACTGTGACTAATACTGACATTTCACTTGACCAACGTATAATGTCAAATCTATTGGACTCCGTAACAATGTTAAAAGTATTACCAGTGACAGTATCAGGTCCAAAGGGGAATTACGATACTTTCGCATTTCTTGATGATGGCAGCACGGCGACATTAATTGATTCTAGTGTGGCTGCTCGTTTGGGGCTGTTAGGACCCGAAGAGTGCATAACTGTCAATGGTATAATGGGTTTACAAAAAACTACAAAAATTGCATACGTCGATTTTTACATAAGAGGTAAGTACGAAACCGATATTCACTTAGTAAAGCGCGCTAAGGCTTGTTCATCGTTAGGTCTAAACACCCAAACATTGTCTAGACATACTGTAGAGTCATACGCACATTTGAGTGACTTAGCCGATTACTTAACCTATACTGACGCAACGCCAACAATTCTCATCGGAAGTGAACATTGGTACCTGTCAATATCTCGCGAGATTCGTGAAGGTAAACGTACCGAACCTGCGGCCTGTCGCACTTGGCTTGGTTGGACTCTGTACGGACCGACGTGCAGCAAAACTAAGCCAGTCGAGTTTGTCAACCATTGTAAATTTGAACGCGACGAGCCTTCTGAGACTGAACGCCTAGAATTACTCATAAAAGAACAGTACAAACTCGACTCGCTTGGCATCTCTAAGCGCGAGACCTTACATAGCAAGCTAGACTCTCGAGCCGTCGAAATTCTAGATGCTACCACCACTCGCCTGCCAAGTGGTAGATATGAAGTAGGACTTCCATGGCGTGATAATATATCGTTTGTTCCCGACAGCTACCCACAAGCCTTGTCAAGAGCTTTAAGCCTCGAGCGGCGAATGACTCGCGATGCCACCTTTGCTAACGCGTATAAAAAGTTTATTGACAATATGATTGTCAAAAATTATGCGGAGGAGTGTGATCCTAACACTTATTATAATCCTGCTTTAATTAATAGCGTCAACAATAATAATAAGTGCTTAAAAAATAATTCAAATGATTTTTCAAATAAAACTCAAACCTTATCTGATAACGACCAACCTAGTACAGTCAGTCTGAATAAAGTGCAACAAAAATTTGACAGCCAGATGTCAAATGCAAATAACAATAAAATAAATTTAGAAACGAGTTTTAAAACGAATTTAAGTGATTTTAACGAAAACGTAAGGTGGTATTTGCCACATTTTGGAATATATCACCCACAAAAACGTAAACTTAGAGTTGTCCACGACGCAGCAGCTACGAACCAAGGCATTTCGTTAAATTCGATGCTTCTTCAAGGACCCGATCTTTTAGAAAACTTGTTAGGAATTTTATTTCGCTTTCGAGAAGGCGCTGTCGCCCTAACTGCCGACATTAAAGAAATGTTTCCTCAAATTCGAATTCGCGAACAAGATAGGGATGCACTGCGATTTTTATGGCGTGACATAGAGTCTAGGAAAACAACACCTCTAAAAGAATATCGAATGACAGCTGTCATTTTCGGAGCGTTGTCCAGCCCTTTTACTGCGCTGTATATAAAGCATAAAAATGCATTATCTTATAAAAATTCGTATCCAGCGGCAGCTGAAGCAAGTATCCATAGCTCTTACATGGATGATTTTCTGGATAGCCTGGACGACATCCCCGAAGCCGCCCAGCTGGCATCCGATGTTGTAACCATTCATCGAAATGCATGTTTTGAAATGTGTGGGTGGATTTCTAACGAACAGGAAGCATTGCACCTTGTGCCGGCTGAATTGTGCGCCACACAACGCACTGACGTACCACTTGGTAGCGACCCATGCAACGTCCGAGTTTTAGGGGTTTCTTGGGATCCTGTGACAGACACATTAGGTTTTAGAACTGGTTTAGAAGGGCTTGCACTACAGGGCAGTTTTAATAAACGTAAAGTGTTATCTCACCTCATGAAAGTTTACGACCCCCTAGGTTTTCTTGGCCCAATAGTAGTCAAAGGGCGTATACTTCTTCAGGAGGCCTGGAGATCAAACATTGATTGGGACACGCCATTTCCATCGCCTCAAATTTTAAAGTGGAAGGAATGGATTAGAGAATTGTCTGACGTGTCACGTATTAGGATACCAAGATGGTACGCCAAGCTTAACGGAGAGCCTCTCCGCAGAGAATTACACATTTTTGCGGACGCAAGCGAGCTTGCCTATGCCACCGTCGCTTATTGGCGATTTTCGTATGCCGATGGTACAGTCAAGCTCGCGTTTGTCACTAGTAAAGCGAGAGTTTCACCTCTAAAACCTACTTCAATACCACGTTTAGAATTACAGGGTGCATTGATTGCCTCTCGCCTTGCTGTGACAATTAAAGAATTCCATAAGAAAAAGCCAATTCGAACTTTTCTTTGGACAGATTCTAAAACTGTCCTCGGTTGGCTTCGAAGTGACGCACGAACGTTCAAACCCTTTGTGGCCCATCGTGTCGGAGAAATTACCGAAAATACTTGTGTACACGACTGGAGATGGGTCCCGACGGACTTGAACGTCGCAGATGATGCTACGCGCACCAAGCCGCTGCATCTTAATTTTAACCACCGATGGTTTTCAGGTCCTTCCTTCCTTCTGAAGTCCCCGGAGGACTGGCCTGTGGAACCAGCTGGCCAGCCTAAAGTTGAGGAAGAACGCAAACAGACTCAGACTCCTGTACTGGTGGTTGGTCATCTGGTCGTCACCGCGGATTTCGGCCATTTCAGTGACTGGCTACGACTATTACGTGCCACTGCTCGCGTTTTGCAAGCTGCATCAAAATTTCGCTCGGTCTTAAATCGCGTAGATCACGCTGCTCCTAGCAGTAGTCTTCGTCAACGTACAAATTTACCTACGTCCACCACTCTATTGCCCCTGTCAGCGGAACTCATGGAAGCCGCAGAAAGGCACGTCCTGCAGAAGGTGCAATCTGAACTTTTTAATGACGAGATACAGCGAATTGAACGTGGAGACCTGTTACCAAAGAGCAGTCGCCTGGCGAAACTTTCTCCCAGAATGGGATCAGACAACTTACTGCATCTAGCTGGCAGAATCGTCGCTGTACAAGGTGTTAGTTCCGAAGTCAAGTCCCCTATTATCCTAGACGGTCGCCACCCGGTCGTGCGCATGCTGGTGCATTTCTATCACCGTCGGGCTGGACACGCTAACAATGAAATGATAGTGAATGAGATCCGACAGAGATATTGGCTACTTCACTTACGCACCACTGTTCGAAGCGTTACCAGCAAATGCTTGTTCTGTCGTATTAGAAGAGCAAGACCGATGAACCCAATGACCGGAAACCTTCCACCAGAACGGCTGGCTCATCACCGTCGCCCATTTACGTTTACGGGCTTAGATTATTACGGCCCAATAAACACCACGATTGGTCGAAGACAAGAGAAACGTTACGTGGCCTTGTATACCTGCATGACATCCAGAGCTATTCATCTGGAACTTGTAAACTCTCTTTCTGTTGATTCAGCTATAATGAGCTTGCGACGCTTCATTGCAAGGAGAGGGGCGCCTGCTACGATATTTTCTGACAACGGTACTTGTTTTGTCGGCGCTGATAGAATATTACGAGAGTTTTACCGACAAGAAGTCAATGATTTTGCTGCGTCTGAAGGCATTAAATGGAGCTTCATTCCGGCCGCCGCTCCGTCTTTCGGTGGTTGTTGGGAGAGGTTAATTCGCTCCGTCAAAGTCGCACTGAACGCAACTCTTCGAGAAAGAGCATCAAACCCAGAAGTGCTAGCAACCCTCATCCATGAAGCTGAAGCCATAGTTAACTCTCGACCCCTGACTCATGTTCCCGTAGGCCCCGAAGACCCAGAAACGCTAACACCCTTTCATTTTCTCATCGGCTCATCCTCAAACCAAGTCATACCCGCAGCTCTTGATGACCGAGACCTGCTAAGACGTGCCGATTGGAGAAAGGCATTAAGATTAGCCGATCATTTTTGGAATCGATGGGTTAAAGAAATTCTGCCAACTATGCAACCCCGCCAGACTGAAGAAAACAGAGAACGTAACCTGGCTATTGGCGACTTAGTCATCATTGTGGACCAGAATTTACCGAGAGGTATCTGGCCACGTGGCCGCATCGCTGCGACGTTCCCTGGGAGAGATGGTGTAGTCAGAGTGGTGGACGTAGATACTTCAGGTGGTCTTCTTCGTC
The DNA here is from genome assembly GCA_025490895.1 of Thaumatotibia leucotreta. Classification (NCBI taxonomy): domain Eukaryota; kingdom Metazoa; phylum Arthropoda; class Insecta; order Lepidoptera; family Tortricidae; genus Thaumatotibia; species Thaumatotibia leucotreta. Next base: position 16,987 of record JALPQI010031930.1, read on the forward strand.
GACCCTCTAAAAAATTGGTCAGGCTGCACACATAGAGTCCTTGCCTGGCCTGGCTAATTTTGTGTGCTTTGCACACAAGGGGGTGGAATGTTGAGGTTGTATTTGTACCTACATAGTTTTTATACAATTTATTTATACTTTTTTATTGTCTTTGGTTGTCCTTTTATTCTATTTTTAAAAATATGTCATAATACAAAATTGTAAATATTTATAAGTCAGTGATCAATAAACCGTTGGTAAACACAGTCAGCTGCTTGGTTTAATTTAGTTTTCTGCTCAGCTATCGTTTGCTTCTTCTATACATGCTTTAAAAACTACATTTTTATAAAATCAGGAACTTAGATCATTTCAAAAAGGTTACCACGGGTATTTGGGGTCAAATGTGAGGAAAATGGTGCGTGCCGCGTATGATCCGTTTGAAACGCGTTTGAGGCTGGTAAAAAAGTTATAGCTGAAGTTATTCCAAAATATTTGTTGTGAATATAGTATATAAGTGTGCCATTCATAAAACATAATAATAACTGTAGGATTTTTTTGCCCATTTGTTTTATTCGATATTTGTTCTGTATTCGGATTTATTGGACACGGTGTATAACTTACTGAAGAAATTCTTAAATTTTCTATGCATTCTTTCAATATGT
>JALPQI010031931.1:0-28172 GCA_025490895.1 Thaumatotibia leucotreta
CCCATAATGTCTTCGAGTTATTTTAGGAATAATAACTCGATACACAACTATTCATGATATAAACTATTGTATCGATTGGTCTGCTATTATCGGTGAAGCGACATACCTCTTCTGTATGGCTATATGGGAGCGCATTCCTGTCCATTCAGGTTGCATGAGGTTGTAAATTATGTAAAGTTTCCGCTCTACCTAATCGATATGGTTATTACAAACATATGTTAGAAGGTTACACTCCTACTCTTACTGCAGGTTAGACTTAGGGCACACGGCACACCTTCCTGTATTTCAATAAACAGTACACCTACTCGCCGTTTTATTATCTGGAACCTCATAAAAGTTGAAAATCAACTCGTAAGTGGCATAAACTGCTATGCATTGTTTGAGCGCATTCCTCGCGGCTGCAACTGCGGCGGAAACGCATACGGCGCCGGTCACCGACTGCTTTCTGCGTTATCGGGCTGGCGGGTTGCCATCGCCTAGCTGTTCGTCTCGATAATGCATTTTACAACCAGGACCTCAGACGGGATTTTCTCCTGCGAGCCTGCCGTGAACTTTGAGTATCGTAGCTATTTCCTTGTCTCACCGACGAGGCCTTCGTCAGAGAGAGAGGCAGATGTTCGATTTGGCACACTGTTTCGAAAGAGTTTTCACCAGTAATCCGTTAACGTAGTATGGCAGTGTATCTTCAAAGGTACTTTATAAACGACGATATGTTTTTCTAAAAGACGCGAAAATGTTTAAAATATATAAGTACAATTACATGTTTTGAGAGCACATAATTGATTATTCAGAAATACATAACATGACTTATATTATAAGATTAAGAGACTATGCCCTGAGACTATGAGATTTACTGCACAGAATAACAACTTTTTAAAGTATCAGCGATAACACCTGACCCGGTGAGAACAAATGCAAGTAAATATATTTCGCACCTGAATTGTTAGAGTTCACTGTCACACTGGTTCATCCTGTATCGATCTCGCAGAGCCACGTGAATCAGCCTGAGAGCCACTCGTCTTCAGACGAATGCTTTTAAATTCAGGATCGCATTTCAGCCCTAATGAACTGCACTGGAACTTATAAAGGCCTGCTTTTAGCAAAAACTAACGAACGCTTTCAATGTAGCTTTTTAGCTCAATATTTGGACAGAAATTTTTGTCGCTTTCGAGTGACTGTTTGAACAATACTTTTTTGTTTTTACAGCTACATTTGCATTTTTCGTCGTGAAATGTCTCGATTGAGGCTTCTACAGGGTGGGAACGAGTATACCGACAGACTGTACCAATGCATTTTTGATGACAAAAGAAGTAAAAAAATATGTGAACTTATGTCATTGTAGAACAAAAAAAAATATTTTTTTTATTCCTTTTTTTGTTACTTTGTTTTTTTTTGTACATGACCAGTAATAAATTGTAGGGAAAAATTTTTTTTTCAGGGTTTTTGAAAAAAATTTTTTTGTTGAACATTTTTCAGAAACTTTTTCCTCATTTTCTCTAACTTTAATCAGTGTGTATGTCGAGATGAAAACTACTAGTGTATGAATTTTAATCGTGCAGGCATTTTTAAGTGACTTGTGATGAAAATAGTTTTTTGAATAACATGTCATTATCTCTTGAACTAAGCCGAATCCAGAAAAGTTCATTTGACATTATAGCCTCAAAATGTGTTCAGGAATACACCTTTCAAGTTTGTCGGTCTACTTACCAGCCACCCTGTATTATTGTTATGAACACGCGTTGTCGTTTCGTTAGTTCGTGTCGGTTTGTTGTGTAATGCAGCTACATCCATTTCGACTATTGCGAATGGTATCTACTGAAGCAAGTCTGGACTAGTAATTATTATATTTAATTACGGTATTACATTTATCGATTTCTTCTTTATTACTTGCGTGGAAGTAGCCACTATTGGTGAATTGAAATAAAAAAAAAAAAAAATTTTTCGATAAATTATATTGAAAAGTATTCGATGCTTGGCGTGTCTAGTCATCATAGCAATGTCCTTAAACAGTCATGCAAACCCGAAGGATTCACAAAGTCACTCATTGTGACTACTACTACTATTACCTACTATTGTCAAGGGGGTGTCACTCCGCGATTCCACCGCGCGGCTACAAGTACATGCAGAGCGCCCCGTCTCCGTGGTCTATTCAATGGTTGGCGCGCGCTGTCTCGGAACGCACGTTTAAATTTACAACGCTGGCTCGTCACGTATCGCGAAATATATCGCTTGCAAATATTAGGATTATTTTATACATGTGCATCTTAAATGAAAATGCCGAAAATATACTGCATAGCAGCATGTTGCAATAATAATAATGTTAATTATCATGACGCGTTTTTCGCACAGCCGATGCGTCAGAGAGATACTAAAAAGTAAGGAACATAATAATACACTTATTACCTACATTCGTAGTAAATTAAATTCTCAGAAACTCAAGTCAATTACAGACAAAACGGTTTATTTTCGGACAAATTTGTCAGTAAAAAGCGGCACATTTAAATAATGTAAAAAACTTCGTTCTCTCATACTTTTATTGAATTTCGCGCCTTTTGTCCTAACATATTATTTGGTTGTCTGACTTTATTCCCATAATATCAAATAGGTACACTGGTTGGTACATATAGTTAGTTAAGAGAAAATGCCGTGTTACGTCTGCCTTACGATTGTGATTAAACCATGCTGCTTTTGTAATGAATGCGTACCTAACGTAATTCTTTATTTTTAAATGCATTATGCAGATATATTAATTTCTGCACACCTCACATTCTGTCTACAGATATTTTTAGAATGTTCGTGTTATTATCGGGATTATTCGGATGGATATTCACCTAAAGGTAGCGAAGTCGTGTTGCTCTCACTCACACCTCAAACAATGCCGCCCGGGCACGCGCGGCCGAAGCACAAAGAAGGTGCCGCCCGAGTTGAGACAAATATTTTTGAATCACGTGTATGAAATACGTAGGTAAATTCTATAATCACGCATGAACTAAATTGTTGAATCAAGACGAATGCTATTAACGCCGTAGATATCATTGCAGTAATGTATTTGTCAGACGCCTCATAGCGCCGTTCGTTATTTTATTAGTTTTCAATAATTGACAACCCTGTTTTCGACGGCGTGCGGCTTATAAGCGACCTTTCCGTCACGCAATACGGCCCATTTCAGATGCTCGCGTCGCCTCGCGCGCCGTTTTGTTTGGTAATAATAATTGGGTAGGTACATAAAAAGCCGGCATTTGTGAACATCAAAGCAGTGAAGCTTCTGTACTTTATATATTCTGTGCTATTGTGCAAGCCCGCAGTACACGTCGGGCATTGGTCTCGGGTACGGGTCGGGGGTAGTCGTAGTCCATGACGAGGATCCTCTAAAATACTGTACATGGATCGAAAAATGTCGAGCAATTATCGACTTAAATTACGTGAGTAACCCGTTTCGGTAAATATTTAAATGTGTTTGAATCTCACGTTAGTTATAATTCTAAAATTCACAATGTGTACCCATTTCATTCACTTCTGGTTTGAATCGTGACTTATTGAATATTCAAGTGTTCACGTACACAAATGGGATCGTAAATCTCATTTTCCTTTTCTCCGTACATGAGTACACAATAATGAATATCACTTTCCAATATCCGAAAGGAAAGGTGAATAAAGAAGATAAAAACACGCCATGTTATGTGAAGAGGATTGAGCATTGTAATCTCTGGAATGTATGAATTTTGATGTAAACGTTGAACATTGTTACGGAGAATAATATTTCTTTTCAAAGCAACAATTACTCTCGCCAGTCGTTAAATAAATATCCGATTCACAAACATGAAGTACTTATACATGCAGTTTATACAATTTAATTTACTTCTGGAGATGATTCATGTTTTGTTGCTTACGAGGATGATGCGTAATTTATCGTAACGTCGTTTGAATGACAAAGTTTTCCTCAGCCCTGATCGACTTGTCTTAATATTTAGAGAAGTGGGATCGGAGAATAAGTCATTGATCGTTCATTCATACTGTATTAAAACAACAACTATTCAGTCATAGGATGGGCCTCGGTCACTAGCCACTGCGCTTGATTTTCCTACTTTACTTGATTCTTTATTTAATATTTTTTAACTTCAAATAATATCCTCAATGTTTCAACATTTAGGTACATACAACCAGAGCGTCAGGTATTGAAATACTAATATTGCATTGGTAAACAATCCAACAATCTATTCAGCGTACCTAATGGATAAAAATCATTGTGTAAACGCACTGGTGTGAAACTGGAATATGTACCAATATAGTAACGATTAATTGTTAATTACTACGAACAAATAAAACATGGAAGCTGCACGCTATAGAAAATTGCCTTTCATAAACGGTCCTGAAATTTAGTTGACAAGTGTCATCCCCTCTTCGATATACAGGGTGATAGGAAGACCGATGCAAAGCTTTAAGATGAAGTCAGTATAGACCATTTAAGCCATGGTTGTCTTTGACGAAGTCATATTAGTTTTTGGGTTCTAAGCCAAAATACCCAAAGTTTAAAAACTGCAAATTTTTGAGCAGCAATTCTCTGCCTTAATGTTACTGGGCGTGGGTTCTATGTTACATTTTCGATTTAGTTTAATCGCGACTTAGTGTCAGTGTGACAATGTTCAAATTTCCAGTTGACAAAAGTCGTAATATTGGAGCAGTCCTTTGTCAAAGATGTTGCGTAAGCGCGCCTCAATGGGCATTTTTAAGCTCTCGGCAGATGCCCGTGTTTATATGTACAATATAGGAATGTATTTGCGTAACTTTTTGACTAGGCTTGTGCCTGCTCGTTCGTTAATGGGAGCGCTCCGATCTCGTTCAATCGGTCTAAGGAACTAGTTCAGTATTTTAGTTCTTTTGCTCTTTTAGTTCAGTCTGACTGATACGGTCGGACGAAACTGAACGTGTGGGACCGACTGACCGTCGACCGAATATTCATGCCAGCGCGGCCGCGAGCGCTCACCGCGAATCATCGCAATCATAAAAATCGGCTTTTAAGAGAGTGACAGAGTTATAAATATTAGATGTCATATTTATAATTTATACAGTATTAAGTAGTGTGACTACTGGAGAAAAATTAAAAGTACAAATCAAAATATTTAGTTAATAAATAATTTGATTTGTGTTTTCACAATATGTTCAAGAGTGACAGAGATTGATCGTAAATTTGCTGAAAGAAACAAAGACAAATTATAGAATCGTCCGCAGATTAAGATTATAATAACCAGTATTTAATTTATTGCCTTAAAATTACTTAATAGTAGGGACTAATACTTGATCTTCCTTCATACTTATCAGGCTTAGGACTGTCATTCTAATGTAAATTGCAAGAAATTAGAATGGCGTATTTAAAAATCAAATATGTACAATGATTCAATGATTAATATTTACATAATAATTACATATATACAATTTTTACAGTTTTTTTACATTGTAAACTTTGGGTAGACACTTCTTTTTACCCTTTTTATCGTTATTTTTTATGTTTTTTATGTTTTTAATTTTTTTTTCTTTTTTTTCTTTTTTTTCTTTTTTTTTCTTTTTTTTAATTATGTACAATTTATTTACATATTGTGATGTAAGAATAACAATTGATGAACTTTACTGGGGTTTAGTAAAGTTCTTCTTTGGTTAAGCACTTGTCCAGCACTCGAAAATACTCTTTCACATGACACAGAAGTGGCTTGCATTGACAAGCGTCTTTTCATGTAGATATATACACGTGGATATAGCTCCCTCCTACTTTGCCACCATTGGAGAGGATCTTCATTTCTGTGTATGTACTGCTCCTTCAAGTACAAATCGAACTCTCGAATGCCAGCTGCTACCTGATTTTCTGGCTGCACTATAGACATATGTTCTTGATCGAACTGTTCCCAAATCGTGGATGAAGAAGACAGCACGGGCACAGCTTGATTTATGTTTTGTGAAGGTGGCTCAGGAAGTTGGGATGTGACTGGTGCAGGCAGTCTAATTTCACTTACTCGTTTTCTTAGACTGTCTGCAGCAGTATCGTAGGCGCTCTGAGTACGAAAGCCTTTTCTCTTAAACCTAGGGTCCAAAAGAGTGCTGTCTGAGTACAGGATGTTTTTTTCGAGGTCTCGGAATCGAAGATCGATTTGCGTGGTCAAAGTTTTGACCATGACTTGCACCTCCTCATGCTCTTGTGGGCCGGAATAAGTGGCCATATGTTTGGCCATGAATTGCGTGAAGACAAGTACCTTAGACAGCGTAACATTTTTTTCCGCGCTGATCTCATTTGTAATCTCATAAAATGGTTTGAGTATCGGTATCACTCTAGAAATTATATCCCATTCTCGAGTTTGCAACGCTAACTCGTTTTTGTTTAAAACACCTAAAGTGCTCATGAGTGCCTCTCTTATTTTTAAAATTCGCTCCAACATGTCAAAACACGAATTCCATCGTGTTGGGCATTCTTGTTTTAATTTGAGCACGGGCAATCCGAGTTGTTGTTGCGTGCTGGTTAATTTATTCAAAGCCGCAGTGCTCCTTTTGAAGAACTCAACAATTGATTTTGCCTTTGCAACTACGGCTTGAATGTCGCACAATCCTCGTTGCACACATAAATTTATTGAATGCGCAAAGCAACTAATTGACCGCCAATTACCCAGTCTTATGGCTGCTTGTATATTATTAGCATTGTCGCTTACTATAGCTGAGATCTTATTATCAATTTGCCAATCGCGTATAATATTTTGCAAAAATGAGCACAAATTTTCGCTCGTGTGTCGATCGGTGTTGTTAATACAGCCCAGCAATACTGACGATAAATTCGTGTCCTCGTCAATAAAGTGAGCGGTTACTGCGATGTACCCATCGTTTATACTGGATGTCCAGCCATCAGTACCTAGGCAAACTGAATAAGCTTGGTAGAGTTTTTTTTGTATGGTCTCGAAAATTTCCCTGTAAATTTTGGGTATTAATGTATTTGACAAGGTTTTTCTTGTAGGCAACTGGTAGCCCGGGCATGTAGACACCATCTCTATTAAAGTACGGAACTCTGGTTCCTCCACTATACGTAGGGCGTGGTGGCCTTTTGCTACCATTTTCACAACTTGCCGATCAATTTTTTCGATACGGCTGGCAGGTGGTGGTCGGCGTACATAATTATTAATCGTGTTAATTGTTTGTGGTGGTGGTTCCTGAAACGTCGAGGTTCCAGGAATAGGATTCGGAATTGAAGCATTTACTGTCCGTGAGGGCCCCGCAGGATCTTGTGGTAATGTTTGTTGCCTCTCCAACGTCAATTGGACTGTGGGATGTTTATTTTTTAAATGGCGATTTAAATTCCCTAATGAGCCATTTTTAGTACTTATAATTTGGTGGCAATAGTTGCATTTGCCGTGTTCAGCAGATTGTTCAGTAAAATGCTGCCAAACGTTGCTGCGCTTCCTAATTGGCGGCATTTCGATTCGAACAGATTTTCTAAAACTAATAAATTTACAGAACTTATTACTAAATAACCTAGAAATACAACTTTATACACGAATATATATACACCACACTGCACAATGACTTTTCACTAGGTTAAAATGAATTATATTTTAAACTTAGTCGACGAGCTAGTAAAATACGAAGCCACTTGAACTAGTTTAAGTTTAGTTTACCATTCAACTGAAATAATTTTTAAAAAAGTGTTCGTAAGTGCCGCTCTAAAAGTTCGCCGAAATCAAAACATTGGCAACATCGCTTGTATTAACTGAAAGTGAATTGATTCTTATCTGAAGATAATAGAGTTAAATATTGTAAAAACTCTTTGAATTTTCGTCCAATTCTAAGTATTTTGTTTGCCATGCTGTAATAAGTATCATATTAATAACTCCATAGACATCGAAAACTCTTTCGTTCCTGTACCTTTATCTCTGTCATTTTTGTTAGCATGTGATAGAGATGGAAATATCTAGTACTAGCATCTTTGTGGTTACGTAATACAACAATGAATAATCTGGCGACGAAACACGTTCTAATCTTTTTTCTCGTTTACCCTTGCACGGGTGACACTTAGAACTAAAGCTTCCCGTCTCGCTTTACGCTAGCGGCGTTGCCGGCTGTCGCTTACTTTCACTCCTTCAATGCCGAGAAGTTGTAAGTCACCGAGTTTTAACATGAAAAATTGACGTCTTTGTGTTGTGCAGTTATGTAACTTTCGCTCTCGCTCGCTCTCGGTAGATACACTCATTCCACAGCACTCAGCACTCGCGCTCGCGCGAACTGAACGAAAAGACCTAAAGACCGATTCACAGAGCACGGAAAGATTTAGTTCCTTTCGGTCCTTGACGGGATTTCATTCCTAACAGTTCCTCGTTCATGACCGACACAAGCCTATTTTTGACCTTTGTTGTCATAATGACAAGAGCGGAAAAGATCTACCTACCTGATACCTGAATCGATTTCCTTGTGTATCATCATCATCATCATCGTCATCATCTTATCAGCCGAAAGACGTCGACTGCTAAACATAGACCTCCCCTAAAGATTTCCACAAGGACGCGTCCTGCGCCACCCGCATCCAGCGGACTCTTGCGACCTTAACCAGGTCATCAGTACACCTTGTGGGGGGCCTACCAACGCTGCGCCTTCCAATACGTGGCCGCCACTCGAGAACCTTTCCGCCCCAATAGTCATTAGTTCTACGTGCAATGGGCTCTGCCCACTGCCACTTCATTTTAGCGATTCTGATAGCTATATCGTTACTTTGGTACTGCTGCGGATGGCGTCATTTCTAATACCATTAAAGGGCAATGGAGAGGGTTAGGGTCACTAAGCCTTCTTATGAGGCCCATTGTAAGCTACCATGTTTCAGAACCGTATGTCATCACTGGCACACACGTTTATTCCTTGTATATGGTCGCAGATTAATTAGATATCTCTTTTATTCCAGGTATCGAATACCTGTACGAGAACGGTCTTCTCCAGAGAACACCAGAGGACGTGGCGCAGTTCCTCCATAAAGGCGAGGGGCTGAGCAAGACGGCGATAGGGGACTATCTCGGCGAGCGCTCGGACTTCAACGAGGCTGTGCTACGGGCATTTGTCGAGTTACACGACTTCACGGACCTTATACTCGTGCAGGCACTTAGGTAAGCTGTTTGTTTATTTCTTCTTCTCTACCTAGCGTTACCTCGGCCTTTGCCAGGGTCCGCTTTCCTGCTACATTTCCTCCACCTTGCGCGAACCTGGGCATCTTCTACTGTAAGCCCGTTTACACTCGTGTCAGCCTTCACGACATCTAGCCATAGCTTCTTTGGTCTGCCGCGGGGCCGTCAAGGGCTAGGTTAAGGCATATGTTTCCTACGTAGTCAGGTGGCCTACGACAAACGTTTGTTTATTTATTTACGTTATTTTGCACTAGCCTGTTTACACCAGTTACATATGCTACGTTGTAAATACAACTCTGTACGACTCATTCATAATAAAATGATATTTTTCGCGCGTTACTGAATTGACCGTGTGGTAAAGTCACTAAGAATACATTTGTCACCACCCTAACTCTTCCCGCGGGTATCGTAAGAGTCGACTGGGGTATTGAAGTATCACTGACCATTCTCGATAAAAGATTGATGATGGGCAATAGCGTCGTCATAGTAGACACATTACTGCCATCGCTAAGCCGCTTGCCTAGCGTGGCGATTATGGGCATTTACCTCCTAATTCGTCCATACGCATAGTTAACAGGAGAGGCCTACGTCTAGCAGTGGACTGAGATAGGCTGAGGTATCTGAGGTATTTCATGTGCCTGTTGTAAATTGGCATAGCGACAGTATATAGGGATCGTACAGCGTATGTCATATTTTCACTGCGCACTGGTGGAAATCGTACAGAAATATGTTTTTGTCACTGATAGTACTTACCTCCGTCTTATCATATTTAGTTCAGATAGATGCTCGTTATTTAGTAGCTACTGGTTAATTTACTAGGCTATGGTATGAATTACATATATACAATGACGTGTCGTGCAAATAAATACAATTGATTATGTATACATACGCTCTTGGTTCTAATTCAAGGGCACACGACTTGTGCTCTCCGTATTAATATTGATTTAAACATGCTACCGTATGCTTGCAACATGTACCTAGATACACGCACGACCCACGTGCAACATACCTAAACCACAACAATATTAACACTCAGCGACACGGAATACAGTATTTTTTACTGGCAGCCACCAAACTCAAAAACAACCACAGTATACTTGTCATAACGAGCTTTTTATCAAGACATATCTGTTTACATCTGAACTGTAGCAAAAGTTGAAAGAAAAGGAGGGCAGGTGATCGTATATCTAATTGTTTTCGTTGGCTCGAAGCGGTGCCGTAAACACAGAGAATTGCGATTTTCCTGGAAATATCATTGTTAAATTCGTTTTTACTGTTGTTGTCGACCAGGAAAATCGTAATCGCTTTTATATACCAAGAGATGTTTAAGTACTTTTCAACAATGCCACTCTTTATTCATTGAATATAATTTAAATAAGTTCGATGTTAATAAGTACTACGTATAGTATGGGTACTTACAGGTGTAGTGCATAATCCTTTTCCGTCAGCTTTTCACGGAAACGTTCAATTCCATATTGCTGTCACATTGAACTTCCATTGTACTGAAGCTAATTAAGACAGAAGGATGAATTCGGACGTTTCCGTGAAAATACGAAGGAAGCAGATTTTGTACTACATAATGTACGAGTACATAAACTTTTATATTATGTTTCTAAATAAAGACCCAAAAATAACTGAGTATCATATTTTTCCAGACAATTCCTCTGGAGCTTTCGACTCCCCGGCGAAGCGCAAAAGATCGACCGCATGATGGAGTGCTTCGCGCAGCGCTACTGCCAGCTCAACCCCGACATCTTCACCAACGCGGACACCTGCTACGTGCTCAGCTTCGCCATCATTATGCTGAATACGTCATTGCACAACCCTAGCGTGAAGGACAAGCCAGCGCCGGAACAGTTCGTGGCCATGAACAGAGGGATCAACAATGGCGGCGATCTGCCACATGAGTTGCTCTTGGTAAGTTGGAGTTCACTTCGGCATTGTGTCTAAAACAGCATAGCAAAGGTGCTGCTTGTATCTGGTCACAAGCACTCATCTATCCCTGTCACTCCGATGCTACCTTTGTTGGAGTGACAGAGAGATGCTCCAACGCGGACACGTGCTACGTGCTCAGCTTCTTGCTCTTGGTAAGTTGGAGTTCACTTCGAGATTGTGCCTAAAACAGCATAGCAAAGGTGCTGCTTGTATCTGGTCACAAGCACTCATCTATCCCTGTCACTCCGATGCTACCTTTGTTGGAGTGACAGAGATGCTCCAACGCGGACACCTGCTACGTGCTCAGCTTCGCCATCATAATGCTGAACACGTCGCTGCACAACCCCAGCGTGAAGGACAAGCCGGCTCCCGAACAGTTCGTGGCCATGAACAGAGGGATCAACAATGGCGGCGATCTGCCGCATGAGTTGCTCTTGGTAAGTTGGAGTTCACTTCGGAATTGTGTCTAAAACAGCATAGCAAAGGTGCTGCTTGTAAGTCACAAGCACTCATGTATCCCTGTCACTCCGATGCTACCTTTGTTGGAGTGACAGAGATGCCCCAACGCGGACACGTGCTACGTGCTCAGCTTCGCCATCATCATGCTGAATACGTCACTGCACAACCCCAGCGTGAAGGACAAGCCGGCTCCCGAACAGTTTGTGGCCATGAACAGAGGGATCAACAATGGCGGCGATCTGCCGCATGAGTTGCTCTTGGTAAGTTGGAGTTCACTTCGGAATTGTGTCTAAAACAGCATAGCAAAGGTGCTGCTTGTATCTGGTCACAAGCACTCATCTATCCCTGTCACTCCGATGCTACCTTTGATGGAGTGACAGAGATGCTCCAACGCGGACACCTGCTACGTGCTCAGCTTCGCCATCATGCTGAACACGTCGCTGCACAACCCCAGCGTGAAGGACAAGCCGGCTCCTGAGCAGTTCGTGGCCATGAACAGAGGGATCAACAATGGCGGCGATCTGCCGCATGAGTTGCTCTTGGTAAGTTGGAGTTCACTTCGGAATTGTGTCTAAAACAGTCGCAGCAGAACTCTGATGTGCTGCTTGTGACCAAAGGCCTACTGTCATCTCTGTCATTCTGATGACGCCTTTGAAGTGACAGAGACAGATGCTCGAGATTTATTGGACTCGATACGAGCCGTACCATTCGTCAGTAGAACACAAAAAAAAAAAAAATATATGGCTGACTTTCCATAGCATTTGACGTCTTTGACACATATCGTGAAAAACGTCCGCAGATATATTTTTACGTTAATTCTAATAAATATCAATAATGCTTACTAAAAATGTATGTGAACTCAAGGTTTATAATTTCAAGTTGAGGATAAAACCAAGATTGTGTTCTAAATGAGCGTGATTACGAAACACTGCACTGAAAGTTTTTAGGTTTGTTTAGATTTTTTTTTATTTCTACTGACAAATGGTATACATACGTGCTCAGCTCTGATGAGGTAATAATAGTCTGTCATTGTTGTTGTGTTGTGGTCTGCATAATTGCAACGATGTTACAGTAGGTAAGTACAGTCATGTCAAAAAAATGTTATTCATTAATGTCCCAGTGCATTCCGACGTAATAAGATTATTGTGCATACAACTTGTATGCATGTAAGGTGAATAACTTGATGAACCGTACCATATGCATAAGTGGATTCTTTTGATACGTATTTTTGCACACTGTTATTATAAATTGTTTTTGTATTTACAATAAATAGTAATTAGCTATGCTACACCAATTTCGTATTCTCTTGTTAGTTTCGCCGTCGTAATCCAAATAATTGTTTAGGTATATAATCCTAATGCCAAAGGCTATCACGAGAATAATTTATGTATGTTATCATGATTAACTGATTAATAACGAAGGTGACCAATCAAAATAAACTGTATATTGCCAAAATACATCTATTTTAAGGAAAACTGTATTCCCGAAGATCTTTAATGTCTACTTTCGAGTTCGGACACTACGTCCTCTGGGTAGATATCGGTATTCGTTTTCCTGTAGGAACTAAAAACCCCAAATGACTAATTACTGCTTTGTCCCTATCGTTTCCTGCGATACCAAATGACATGTCAACATAAAAGAACTGTAGTTGTGATTAACAACAAACTAATGATGGGCACAAAAATGAGTTATTGTTCAAATAGTTAAAATAAATGATTCATGCACTGATTAAACGATTTCTAATGTTTGAAGATCATTAGAGAAATGTGTCATAATTATTCATCGAATTTTCGTTCCCTTGACTAATGTTAGCATAATTATAAAACATCAAACACGTGTTAGGGTTTAAAATAAATTAGTGTAAATCCACCATTCAGTATGCTTTTGTCATAATGTGCATAGTAAAGTTTATTAGTTATGTAAGTATGGTAATTTTACCATGTAATTTCAGCCAAAATATCATATAGGACACAGCCATATTTTTCTTTGTATTATGGAATCGGCAGGGTCCACTGATTTATTTCCCTTTAGTACCGTTTGGTAGCCAAAGTTTCGTAACCAATGGGAATAAAATCTAAGTAGGCTTTAAATCGGGACATTACCATTACCGATTTGTAACCACGTACTACCAAATCCGGCTACGACATGGGAAAGTTATTTCCATTTCGTAGCTGGCTACCAAACCATATTTCCCATTTGGCCGCGAGCTACCAAATCTGGCTACCAATTGGTACTAGTAACAGTATAAATACTAAGGCTGATTTCTTTGTTTTACATTCTTCATAAGTATTTTGGTACCTAAACCCTAAAAATACTAGTTTCTTAGTTCTATCTCGAGCTAAAAAATTCAACTAAAGGAAGATTTTCTATCCATCAAAATCTATTTAAAGTATCATATTCAAATATCACTAGTTCGAAACTTAAACTTTGCTCCACAAGTTAACAATGTTTACTACAAACTACGCGCAATACTTGTAATCGTTTAATGACGTAAACATTGTAGCTCCTTATCTGCAAACCGGTTGTTTACGACCATCGGCGGACCCTGCGCCGCCTTTTATCACTCGTTTCTCGCCACCGCACTAACTGACAGATTTTATGCTACGTTATTAAGTTTTAGTGTTACTTACGTGATTTTATTATATTCCAGTCATTATACGAGTCTATAAAGACGGAGCCTTTCAAGATACCGGAGGACGACGGAAACGATCTCATGCACACATTCTTTAACCCGGACAAGGAGGGGTGGCTATGGAAACAGGGTGGCAGGTACGTTTGTATATCCATTGGTAGTGCTGTGAAAAAGTCAAAATGTGCAGTACAAGACACATGTTTCAATGGAATGAAAACCTATTATGTGTACAAGCGAACGAATTCGGCGCTATTAATTACACGGTAAGGTTAAATATATTATTGCAAGGAAATAGTATTGTGAGTCTCACGAGGTTAACAGATGCAGAGACAGTTTCTTTTATTTCTAAAATATAATCCAGTTTTGAAGATTCTGGAGACCCGGATTCATAACATAAACGTACTTAGCAAACAGATAAATATATTTTGTCCCTTTTGGTATTTTAAACATATTGATAAGACCGAAAGGGACGAACAATGGGACTTAAAATAGTGTTTTCATTATGTCTTGTGCGGCATTCCGTAATTTAAAAGTAGTCGTTGAGTCAAAACGTAATCGTGGTATTGATACGATAACTTTGCCTAGAAAAGATTAATGGTCTGTCTCACGTGTATAAAATGTCCGTAGCCTGGTTGGTAGTGACCCTGCCTACGAAGCTGGAGATTCTGTGTTCGAATCCCGGCGAAGGCATTATTTGTGTATTTATTTATCACAGACGTTCCTTGGTCTTGACAATCTATTTATTTAAGTAGCTATATGTATCTATCTATTATATAATTATCGTCGCTTGCTACCTACATCACAAGCCTTAATTGAGCTTACCGTGGGACTAGGTTGATTTGTGTAAGATGTCTCCATAATTATATATATTTATTATAAGGGTGAATCAGTTTTTTTCTATCTGTTATTGCCATCGTTACGGTCGCCTGAGTCAAAGTAAAATTAAGCTACTTAAACTATACAAACATACATTTTTCTGGTGTTAATAAGCTCTTTCCTTAATGGACCACCTACAAACATGCACCATGCACTACATGCATGTTTGCCTATTGAAATAGCATAATTTTGCATAAAACCAGCGTGACTCAGGCGATCGTAACCATGGCAATAACAGACAGAAAAAAGTTGATTCACCCATAAAAGGAAAGAACAGTTAAAATTTATCTGATAAATATGTTTTATTCTGGTAGAGTGACGCTATATTGTTTTGATTGCAGATACAAGTCGTGGAAGAGACGGTGGTTTATCCTCAACGACAACTGCCTGTACTACTTCGAATACACGACGGACAAGGAGCCGAGAGGCATCATTCCACTTGAAAATATATCTGTAAGTATTTTGTTAATTATTGACTTTTGTCATACGTCTTTACTTAATGATATAATATTCATAAAATGTTTTTTAACTATTCGAAAAGGCCTAAAATTTCGGTTCTAAGAATCCGTTTTATAACAGAATCACATTATAAATATTAATTATTAGAAATAGTAGATTGTTACTTAATGGTTGCAAGTGGCCCATTTCACTCGAGGTAAATACTACTATCTTTTACTGGGGGTAAAGTATGTCAAACTTGTTTGGTACCTATTTATAACAGAATGTTTTAATTTGGATATTTTTTGATATTTCCTCTCAGAATTAAGACCATCTTTCAATCCTCTGTTGTGTTTCTATTTGCATTAGACTTCATGACGGGAGACGATTCTGAATAGAAATAGTATAAAAATATTCGAATTGATCAAAGTTCTAGTCGGACAAGAAAGAAAAGGCCCTGTTATGTTTTGAAGTTTAACCCTCAAATACGCATAGGTGATATATATACCACATGCGGCACTTGCCGCGTGGGGGCGGCAGTAAGAATACATTTTCCGCCCTCCGGCCGGCAAACAGCACTTTGCTAGCCGCTGCGCTAAACTAAGTTGCCGCTTGCCGGCTCCGTTGAGCAGAAAAATAACACATCTCGGCCGTTGAATGGGAAAGCCTCGGATCACATGTTTGTCGACCTCGGCTATGCCTCGGTCTAGAATTACATGTCATCCAAGACATTTCCCACTTAAACGGCTTTGGCATTGTTGTAATATGTGATCCGAGGCTTTTTCATTTAACGGTCGAGGTGTGTATACTATTTGTCTGCTCAACGGGTCCGGCAGGCGGCAACTTTAGCGCAGCGGCCGGCAATGTGATGTTTGCCGGCCGGAGGGCAGAAAAGTCAGTTACCTACTCGGATTTTATTCCCATTTCGAAGTCGGTTACTAAACTTTGGCTATCAATCGGTACTAAACGGGCATTTTGGATGTCATTACATGTCCACGATAAACAAGGCAAAGTGTTAAATTGGTGACGTGTTGCAGGTGCGGCCCGCACACGACCGGCAGCGGCCGCACTGCCTCGAGCTGTACGCCAGCGGCGGCGCCGACCTCATCAAGGCCTGCAAGACCGACTCCGAGGGCAAGGTCGTCGAGGGCAAACATACCGTCTACAGGTACCTATACCTATACCTATACCTGACCTCATCCAGGCCTGCAAGACCGACTCCGAGGGCAAGGTCGTCGAGGGCAAGCATACCGTCTACAGGTACCTATACCTATACCTATACCTGACCTCATCCAGGCCAGCAAGACCGACTCCGAGGGCAAGGTCGTCGAGGGCAAACATACCGTCTACAGGTACCTATACCTATACCTATACCCGACCTCATCCAGGCCTGCAAGACCGACTCCGAGGGCAAGGTCGTCGAGGGCAAACATACTGTCTACAGGTACCTATACCTATACCTATACCTGACCTCATCAAGGCCTGCAAGACCGACTCCGAGGGCAAGGTCGTCGAGGGCAAGCACACCGTCTACAGGTACCTATACCTATACTATACCTACTGCTTATACTATCTATACTAGACATTGTTTCGTGCCAATAAACAGGAAGGTTGGAACTCTACAATCATACGAGGGTTAATAAATAATAAAATAAATAAAATAAAATGTTTATTTTACTTTCACAATTTCAACTTATAGCTAGTGATTGGAAAGGGTTGGGTGCTTAATCGAGTTGCCAATCACCAACGCTCAGTAGCGTATCAACATTTTCTTTCTCTGTCACTTTTTCTTATTAGTTCGACAAAGACAGTTATGTTCGTTCACGATTCAGAAACGTGTTAGAGATTGGCATGTGCATCGAGATATCTAGAATTTAGGCTACGCCCTGAACAGTATTGCGAAGCGATTTCAGTGCGTTGCAGTTTTTTTTTGACGTAGGTAGGTACACCAGTGACGGTGTACATGAAATATATGAAATCAACAGATTGCGTTTGCTTTGCATTTTTAATTTAATAGACATTTATAAGGTGTGGGGGCATGATTTTGAAAGTCACATAAAAGTCACCATAATTATTTCCATTAAATACCTTTGTAAAATTACTCGAGCATTTCTAAGGGTGCGGCTCTACAGACGCGTAGCGGAGCTGTGGGAGCTCGGCCAATGAAACCGCATCACAGTGTTTTGAATTCGAGTTTAAAGAATGTAATTGGTCAATGATGTACAGCTCCGCGTCAGTGGAGTCGCATCCTAACATTCGTAATAACTCTACTGGACCTTTGTTTAAATTTTAACAACTCTTATACTTATGTACTTATTTTTGATAGACAGTTGAAGGTTTATTTATGTCATCGTCAAGCACTTGTAACTCCTTATAAGGTAATATACGATGCTTTTGAATTGCCTTGCAAATTGGACTAGGTTGATTTGTGTAAAAATGTCCCCAAATTTTTTTCTTCAAACATCGAGCATGTTCAACATGCAAAAGCACGAGTGGCCACCCGCACGTCCAGGGGTCCATTTCTCATAAGCTTGTAACTTGTAATGCAAGCAGAAGTCCTTATCGAATTAATAGTGTCAAAAAGAGATTTTTTAGTACAGATGGTGCGTTTTTAGGCTCTAGTGCGAGAAGTGTGTCATTTTACGTCAGGTCCAAAACTTCGGAGGGCCATCTGCACTAAAAAACGTCGTACGAGACACGTGCAAAAACGAGATTCGTAACTCGTGTTGATTTAAAACACTCCCTGTCGGTCGTGTTTTAAAACATCGCCACTCGTTTCGAATTTAATGTTTTTCGCACTGGTATTACAAGTTATAAGCTTTTGAGAAATGGGCCCCTGTATAACTAATTGTATTTATTTGGAGGTTACATATGATTATATGAATGTAATTCCCTTAGAATGTCAGCGTCGGCGGCGGAGGAGCGCGACGAGTGGATCGCGTGTCTGCGGCGCTCCATCAGCCACAACCCCTTCTACGACATGCTCGCGCAGCGCAAGAAGAAAGCGCAGCATCAACTGCATCAGACCTCACATTAACCGAGGGACACTAGTCGACATACTGACTATATGGACATTGGGGACGTAGTCGAGTATTCTAGAGGATAAAATTCGATACACCTCGCCTACGTTCATATGTAACGCGCCTATGTATATGATCTTTTTACTAGGCTACATATCCTAAAATAAACTTCAGAAAGTTATGGGCGGATTTCTATTTTGTTGTAATTTTTTCAAAATTTCCAAATTTGGATATTTTCATATTTTTTCTACTCAGAATCGCGAGCGGTTTCGAACCTAATTAGCAGAAAAAAGTGTCCCAAAAATTCCATACATTTTTTTTGTCTTCCACTGAGTTACGGTCGTAGAAAGCGTATGAAAAATAGTAACTCAATGGATTTTTTTTTGGGACACTTTTTTATTTCTATCAGGATCGAAAGAGCTCGCGATTTTGAGTAGAAAAAATGTAAAAAAGTCCAAAATTGGAAAATTTTAAAATACGACTTCAAAATAAAAATCCACCCTTATACTATTCTAAGTACTATGATATGCTCGCGTAAGTAGGTACGCTGCACCAAAGCCCACTAAAAATAACGAGACTTATAGGTGGCGATTTTTAAGAACGAACTTTTGACAGTTGCAAAATAATCCTCATTAATATGAGGGTAAAACTCACCTACTTTCCGATAGACTTAACGTCATATATAAACTGTCAAATGTTCATTCTTAGAAATCGGCACCTATAGACTACATAGCCTAAAGTAAACTTCAGAAACTTGTGCTACTCTTATGAGATGCTCGCGTAAGAAGGTGCTGCACCAAAACTACCACTAAGAATAACAAGACTAGTCGGTGACCATAGCCGAGGACGTCGCCGATACCAGAGTTGGGCAAAAAGTAATTTGATTACTCCTTCCGATTACTTTTGTATGTATATATGTATAATGCATAAGTACATGTGTACTTTGTAATATATATTACTTTAGGAGGTATTTGTAATATATATTACAAAGTACACATACAAATGTAATATACAGAAGTAATCATATTACTTTTTGCCCAACTCTGGCCGATACCTATAAATCAACCGCTCTAGGGCTCTCGAGAACCGTCTCGAAAGCCCTAAGGGTTTAATTAATTGAGAGTACGTGTGCGACCTAATTTACATTTGTAAAATATATACTCTATCAAACAACCTTTGACAGTAAAAATAGGCGGCAAATTCAATTTTTTTTCCATTTTGTTGTCTCTTTTACTGCCTAAGGTTGTTGACCAGAGTATACCAATTATAGGGATTATCGCAATACTGCATAACAACTGTAAAATGGCACATCCGAGCTCATAAACTCAGGGGGACAAGCCTATTCGGTGGATCAACGTTAGTGATGAGCATCAAAATGCAATAGCTTATGTAAAACGATCAACTATAGGGATGCTACAACACCAGGGTGCGTAGCCAAGATGCCAACGTTTGTAACGTTCAGTCTTTCTCGCACAAATTATCGCGTCAGCGATTGGCAACTTGGCTAAGCACTCTGGACACAACGCAAGAAATAGCAAAGCATCATAACTTACATAAGAGTACCACACTACCCTTGGAAGCTATGCTTGTCGACAAAAGTAGTAGTGATACGGGCATTTTCACTTTTAGGGATACTCAATTAGTGTGAAATTAATAAACCTTAATTGTTGTCAGCTTTGTAACGACTCTTAAGTACAATATCTTTAGGGATTTAAACTCGATCGGCGTTTTTATGTTATAATATGGCTTATAGTTTGTAAAATGAACACGAAAACCAAGTTATTATCGAAATTTAGTGCTTCATTGTCGTTACATAGCTGACTGAAATAAAGGTTTTTTAACTTCACGCTAATTGGGTGACCCAAAAAGTGAAAATGCCCATTCATGTGTAGAGGCAAAATGACACAAAGTTGAAATAGTTGTTGTTAGATTGATTTAACGACTATTTTATAGCTGACAGATGATTCGATGGTCATTTTAATACCGATAAATCAATCTATGAACAACAATTTCAAGTTTGTATTTCATTATGAAATTCTAAAATGGACTGATGGGAAGTTTTAGAAAGAAAAAAAGAAATTCAACGGCCAAATTACGACCGTAAGGGGCAATATTTTTTTTATACGGTCACGGGACCACTATACTTGCCACATAACTATCTGGGGACTGCAGGTGCTATGCTATCTGTGTTTCACTTGTTATCGGGTAAAAGTGAATGACAGAAACTATGCCCCCTAACGGCAGATACTTTTATGGCCAGTATAGTCATGAAAAGGAGCAACAAAGAGATGCATATGAAATTTTCCCAAATGAACAACTTGTAAAACAATTTTTTGGTTATCGGTTCAGAATGAAATCAAGACCAAACCAATTTACTATAAGATATCTAAGTTGATCTTGATCCTTGATGTACTATGTCCGAGTATAAAAACGTCTTATGTAGAGCTGTTTTACATTACGTACGTAATTTTATTACAGCGTTTCCGTGTTAAAGTGATTCAACGTGCAGCTTTAATGCAGCTGAATAATGTATAGTAATAATTCATATTTATTACACGGGGTTCTTATGCGTACACTTTTTATACTCGAAGACGATTACTTCCGTATATGCAACGGGTACTAAACGAACATTTCGTTTTTAATTGATTTGACATTTTACGGCTTATACGGCGGTGGTTAGAATAGGTAAGCAACCAAATAGTCATGATAATGTCACATGACAATTTACTTTAAACATATGGCCATAATAAGCCCATAATTATGAATAGATTGACGTCCATCTAAAACGTATAAGACGAGTAGTGGTATAATGTTAGTCAGTAGTCAGACTTCATTGTGATATTCGCCGCGACCGCAGCCAGCGACATAATGTCGCGCGACACATCCACGGCTGCAGACCTGTCCCGGTAGACCGACATGACACGATAAAATCATTTATATCCTATCGATATAACCTGTTGTCGTGCCGCTCGCCCGGAAGACGGAATCGTTGTCCATGTAAATAACGAAGGAAAGACTGAACACATGATAGTGTACTTTTACACGATTTATTTCAAAATAGTAAAATCATGGTGCATTGTACGCGCGTACTGCCAAATTATAATTTAAGATAATTTGCGTCTGTATGAGAATTTCTATTAATTGCAATTTATTAATGTTTATATTTAAATGCAATGTTCTTGACAATAATTTAGTATCGAGATGGTTGCTATGCTTGGCAGGTCATGATTTTTCGCTCAGATTTGAAACTCCTCGAGTTTTTATTATACCGCAGGAGAAAGAGGTATTTGATGAAAGTATTACTTTAACGATTAACCTACCATACGACAGAATAGTGTAAATTAATGTTTGTATAAATAGCTTAGTGTTAAATTGTCATTTTAGTGTAAAAATGTAGTATAGTTTGGTTTCACTCTGTGAAGATGTAAATATTTCAAATCGAGAGTTATGGACGCCGTGCATATTGCTTGTTAGCAACATAACCATTCATATTAGTTTACATTCCTCCTCTCAAAGATTTATTTGAGGCGCCTATATTCATTAGCGTTAGTTATCACGCATTACAGTCACTCAAAAATCCAACTTCTGTAGTTTTTCTAACATATGACGACCAAAATCATAGAATTTTTGTCAATTAGTAACGCCACCGACATATCACCAAACATCGACATGGCTATAATCTGTAAACGACTAAAATTCTTTAATTACCTCATTGTTTCCCAAATGACGTGCTTTTTACTTTATTACTTCATTCTCCGCCATAATTGTCTTTTCTTTGTGTCTTCAAAGAGAATATGTAAATGATGGAGCATTGTCCTTCACGCCTCTGTTTATTGTTATTGTGATATGTTGTATGTATATTTAATGACATCACCGGTATTCCTAGCCCGTTTAACATGCGAGCGATGTACGAATAATGTATTCGCCGAGAAGGAAGCTAATAGACCAATTATAAACTATTTAACTGCTGTAATGTGTTCACAGTTTACTCAATGGTCTAAATACTAAATCATTGACGGCCTTGAATGAGTTTTGTATGCTAAAACAGTAACACTTCAGGCGTAGTACCAGTATTTATTTACCTAAAAAACTGGCAGCGTTTGGTAATGCGTACGTCGCCTGTAGTGAGATTGCTTTAACGCAAAGTGTTTTTGAGTGACATCTAGGCGACGAAGCGCACGCGAGGGCTGCCATATTGATCGAGGAAGTAACGAACACATGAACTGCACTGTGGCGCCCCCCGCGCGCGCTTTGTCTCTGAACTAATCGATCTGTACTAGCCTAATAGTGATAGTTATAAGTTGTAAATGCGCCTCTTAAATGTTAATTTATCTCATTTGTATGATTTATAATGATTTATTGAATATTTGCATAATAATGGTGTTGTAAATAATTTTGTAAGAAGATCAGAATACATAAATATCTTTATTTAAAAGAGAGTTTTTTTGTAATAATAACTACAGAACTAAGAAATCCTTGCATTACATACACTTTGACTATAACATATGAAGGGTCCACGGCAGAGTTGGGCAAAAAGTAATATGATTACTCCTTCAGATTACTTTTGTATGTGTACTTTGTAATATTTATTTCATATTTTTGTTTGTATATTTATTACAAAGTACACATACAAATGTAATTTATAGAAGTAATCATATTACTTTTTGCCCAACTCTGGTCCACGGAAAGAACATGTCTAGTCAATTCAAATTTCGGAAGGAAAAACAAACTAACTTCTAACAGAATAAGGTACAACTGTGCCCTGAATTTTGTGTTCTTTCCGTGGACCCTTCATATTATTGTTGCACGTAGGTATTATCAAACCGGAATGAGAAAGGGATTCGAAAGTACTGTTGACACAACAAATGACACAACATTTTACCTAGAAAAGGGTTATTTATAGATGTAGTGAGTGATTAATTAATCTATTGTCTGTAAGTCTGCACGAAAACTATGAATATATAAATATATCTGTGAATGTATCCTAGATTGACTTGTACACTGTTGTGTCAACAGTACTTCCGAATACCATTCTAATCGCGATTTGATAATACGAGGGTGACATATAAATTCACAATCTGAGTGAATTTTAGCTTAATCACTTTGTCATGAACTCATGAATGACTTGATATCAAGTCACAAAATGCAGCTTCATTTGACAATACAAAGTTGACAGTTGCTTAGCATGGTTCTTTTTTAACGTGGCGGCGAAAAGGGTAAATAAAAATTGATGATTACTGACAGTATATTTGAAGTGACATGGCCACGATCACATTAGCGCAGTTGGAGTTTTTTACGCACTAGTGCTAGAAGTTGTTAATTTTTTTGTCAGGTCGACACTTCGGAAGGCCATGTGTACTAAAAATTTCGTACGATACACGTGCGAAAAGGAAATTCGTAACTCGTGTCGATTTAAAATATTCCCTTCGGTCGTGTTTTAATTTATCGCCACTCGTTACGATGTTCCTTTCTTCGCACTTATATCGTAATGTTCTATGACTGTAACTATCATTGGGTGCGTGAAGTTAGCATATCAAGTATGAGCAGATCACGTTTTTATTGGAGTTCCTATAGCATGCACAATAGTTCTAGAGTTCCTGATACTTTTTAACAATAGTTCTATCATTTTTTGGAAAAAAAATGATGTCACTGTTTTCTTCAAAATGATATGCTAACTTCACAGGTTAGCATATCAAATCGATCCGATTACAATGAAACTCATAGGATAGATTCATTATGTAGAAATAGAGAGTTCCTGACACAAGCAATACGTATTTTACCAGTTTATCGACACACAAAACAAAATGAATCGGTGTCAGAAACGGCATTTACGCAAAGTTCAGGTATGCTATGCTGGGGCATTTTCGGCAGTTCCAGAAAAGTTTTTGGCCTTAAACGATAGATACGGCTCCGGTATTATCAAAACCAAAGAGTTCTCTGCTCTGGTAAAATTATTAAAATAACAAAAAAAATATTTTGAAATTTCAATTTTTTCAAAGTTCAGGTGTGCTATGCTGGGGCATTTTCGGCAGTTCCAGGATAGTTTTTGGTTTTAAATGATAGCAACGGCTGAGATATTGTCAAAACTAAAGAGTTCTCTGCTCTGGTAAAATTATTAAATTAACAAAAATTTTTTTTTGAAATTTCAATTTTCTCAAAGTTCAAGTGTGCTATGCTGGGACATTTTCGGCAGTTCCAGGATAGTTTTTGGTCTTAAACGATAGCAACGGCTGAGATATTGTCAAAACCAAAGAGTTCTCTGCTCTGGTAAAATTATTAAAATAACAAAAAAAAATTTTTGAAATTTCAATTTTCTCAAAGTTCAGGTGTGCTATGCTGGGGCATTTTCGGCAGTTCTAGGATAGTTTTTGGTCTAAAACGATAGCTGCGACTCCAATTTTGTCAAAACCAAAGAGTTCTCTGCTCTGGTAAAATTATTAAAGTGACAAAAAAATATTCTGAATTTAAAATTTTCTCAAAGTTCAGGTATGCTATGCTGGGGCATTTTCGGCAGTTCCAGGATAGTTTTTGATCTTAAACGATAGCTACGGCTCAGATATTGTCAAAACCAAAGAGTTCTCTGCTCTGGTGAAAACATAAAAATGACAAGAAAAAATATTCTGAAATTTCAATTTTCTCAAAGTTCAGGTGTGCTATGCTGGGGCATTTTCGGCAGTTCCAGGATAGTTTTTGGTCTTAAACGATAGCTACAGCTAAGATATTGTCAAAACCAAAGAGTTCTCTGCTCTGGTAAAATTATTAAAGTAACAAAAAAAATGTTTTTAAATTTCAATTTTCTCAAAGTTCAGGTGTGCTATGCTGGGACATTTTCGGGAGTTCCAGGATAGTTTTTGGTCTAAAACGATAGCTACGGCTCAGATATTGTCAAAACCAAAGAGTTCTCTGCTCTGGTAAAAATACAAAAATGAGAAGAAAAAATATTCTGTAATTTCAATTTTCTCAAAGTTCAGGTATGCTATGCTGGGGCATTTTCGGCAGTTCCAGGATTGTTTTTGATCTCAAACGATAGCTACGGCTCAGATATTGTCAAAACCAAAGAGTTCTCTGCTCTGGTGAAAACATAAAAATGACAAGAAAAAAATTACTGAAATTTCAATTTTCTCAAAGTTCAGGTGTGCTATGCTGGGGCATTTTCGGCAGTTCTAGGATAGTTTTTGGTCTTAAGCGATAGCAACGGCTGAGATATTGTCAAAACCAAAGAGTTCTCTGCTCTGGTAAAATTATTAAAGTGACAAAAAAATATTCTGAATTTTAAATTTTCTCAAAGTTCAGGTATGCTATGCTGGGGCATTTTCGGCAGTTCCAGGATAGTTTTTGATCTTAAGCGATAGCTACGGCTGAGAAATTGTCAAAACCAAAGACTTCTCTGCTCTGGTAAAAATACAAAAATGACAAGAAAAAATATTCTGAAATTTCAATTTTCTCAAAGTTCAGGTGTGCTATGCTGGGGCATTTTCGGCAGTTCCAGGATAGTTTTTGGTCTTAAACGATAGCTACAGCTAAGATATTGTCAAAACCAAAGAGTTCTCTGCTCTGGTAAAATTATTAAAATAACAAAAAAAATGTTTTTAAATTTCAATTTTCTCAAAGTTCAGGTGTGCTATGCTGGGACATTTTCGGCAGTTCCAGGATAGTTTTTGGTCTAAAACGATAGCTACGGCTCAGATATTGTCAAAACCAAAGAGTTCTCTGCTCTGGTAAAAATACAAAAATGAGAAGAAAAAATATTCTGTAATTTCAATTTTCTCAAAGTTCAGGTATGCTATGCTGGGACATTTTCGGCAGTTCCAGGATTGTTTTTGGTCTCAAACGACAGCTACGGCTCAGATATTGTCAAAACCAAAGAGTTCTCTGCTCTGGTGAAAACATAAAAATGACAAGAAAAAAATTTTTTGAAATTTCAATTTTCTCAAAGTTCAGGTGTGCTATGCTGGGGCATTTTCGGCAGTTCCAGGATAGTTTTTGGTCTAAAACGATAGCAATGGCTCAGATATTGTCAAAACCAAAGAGTTCTCTGCTCTGGTGAAAACATAAAAATGACAAGAAAAAATATTCTGAAATTTCAATTTTCTCAAAGTTCAGGTGTGCTATGCTGGGGCATTTTCGGCAGTTCTAGGATAGTTTTTGGTCTTAAACGATAGCTACGGCTAAGATATTGTCAAAACCAAAGAGTTCTCTGCTCTAGTAAAATTATGAAAATAACAAAAAAAAATTTTTGAATATACAATTTTCTCAAAGTTCAGGTGTGCTATGCTGGGGCATTTTCGGCAGTTCCAGGGTAGTTTTTGGTCTTAAACGATAGCAACGGCTGATATATTGTCAAAACCAAAGAGTTCTCTGATCTGGTGAAAACATAAAAATGACAAGAAAAAATTTTCTGAAATTTCAATTTTCTCAAAGTTCAGGTGTGCTATGCTGGGGCATTTTCGGCAGTTCCAGGATAGTTTTTGGTCTTAAACGATAGCAACGGCTGAGATATTGTCAAAACCAAAGAGTTCTCTGCTCTGGTAAAATTATTAAAGTGACAAAAAAATATTCTGAATTTTAAATTTTCTCAATGTTCAGGTATGCTATGCTGGGGCATTTTCGGCAGTTCCAGGATAGTTTTTGATCTTAAACGATAGCTACGGCTGAGATATTGTCAAAACCAAAGAGTTCTTTGCTCTGGTAAAAATACAAAAATGACAAGAAAAAATATTCTGAAATTTAAATTTTCTCAAAGTTCAGGTGTGCTATGCTGGGGCATTTTCGGCAGTTCCAGGATAGTTTTTGGTCTTAAACTATAGCTACAGCTAAGATATTGTCAAAACCAAAGAGTTCTCTGCTCTGGTAAAAATACAAAAATGAGAAGAAAAAATATTCTGTAATTTCAATTTTCTCAAAGTTCAGGTGTGCTATGCTGGGGCATTTTCGGCAGTTCCAGGATAGTTTTTGGTCTTAAACGATAGCAACGGCTGAGATATTGTCAAAACCAAAGAGTTCTCTGCTCTGGTAAAATTATTAAAGTGACAAAAAAATATTCTGAATTTTGAATTTTCTCAAAGTTCAGGTATGCTATGCTGGGGCATTTTCGGCAGTTCCAGGATAGTTTTTGATCTTAAACGATAGCTACGGCTGAGATATTATCAAAACCAAAGAGTTCTGTGCTCTGGTAAAAATACAAAAATGAGAAGAAAAAATATTCTGTAATTTCAATTTTCTCAAAGTTCAGGTATGCTATGCTGGGGCATTTTCGGCAGTTCCAGGATTGTTTTTGGTCTCAAACGATAGCTCCGGCTCAGATATTGTCAAAACCAAAGAGTTCTCTGCTCTGGTAAAAATACCAAAATGAGAAGAAAAAATATTCTGAAATTTAAATTTTCTCAAAGTTCAGGTGTGCTATGCTGGGGCATTTTCGGCAGTTCCAGGATAGTTTTTGGTTTTAAACGATAGCAACAGCTAAGATATTGTCAAAACCAAAGAGTTCTCTGCTCTGGTAAAATTATTAAAATAACAAAAAAAATGTTTTTAAATTTGAATTTTCTCAAAGTTCAGGTGTGCTATGCTGGGGCATTTTCGGCAGTTCCAGGATTGTTTTTGGTCTCAAACGATAGCTACGGCTCAGATATTGTCAAAACCAAAGAGTTCTCTGCTCTGGTGAAAACATAAAAA
>JALPQI010031932.1:0-10846 GCA_025490895.1 Thaumatotibia leucotreta
ATTTCAATTTTCTCAAAGTTCAGGTGTGCTATGCTGGGACATTTTCGGGAGTTCCAGGATAGTTTTTGGTCTAAAACGATAGCTACGGCTCAGATATTGTCAAAACCAAAGAGTTCTCTGCTCTGGTAAAAATACAAAAATGAGAAGAAAAA
Organism: Thaumatotibia leucotreta; assembly: GCA_025490895.1. NCBI lineage: Eukaryota > Metazoa > Arthropoda > Insecta > Lepidoptera > Tortricidae > Thaumatotibia > Thaumatotibia leucotreta. The sequence continues at coordinate 153 of JALPQI010031932.1, forward strand.
ATATTCTGTAATTTCAATTTTCTCAAAGTTCAGGTATGCTATGCTGGGGCATTTTCGGCAGTTCCAGGATTGTTTTTGATCTCAAACGATAGCTACGGCTCAGATATTGTCAAAACCAAAGAGTTCTCTGCTCTGGTGAAAACATAAAAATGACAAGAAAAAAATTACTGAAATTTCAATTTTCTCAAAGTTCAGGTGTGCTATGCTGGGGCATTTTCGGCAGTTCTAGGATAGTTTTTTGGTCTTAAGCGATAGCAACGGCTGAGATATTGTCAAAACCAAAGAGTTCTCTGCTCTGGTAAAATTATTAAAGTGACAAAAAAATATTCTGAATTTTAAATTTTCTCAAAGTTCAGGTATGCTATGCTGGGGCATTTTCGGCAGTTCCAGGATAGTTTTTGATCTTAAGCGATAGCTACGGCTGAGAAATTGTCAAAACCAAAGACTTCTCTGCTCTGGTAAAAATACAAAAATGACAAGAAAAAATATTCTGAAATTTCAATTTTCTCAAAGTTCAGGTGTGCTATGCTGGGGCATTTTCGGCAGTTCCAGGATAGTTTTTGGTCTTAAACGATAGCTACAGCTAAGATATTGTCAAAACCAAAGAGTTCTCTGCTCTGGTAAAATTATTAAAATAACAAAAAAAATGTTTTTAAATTTCAATTTTCTCAAAGTTCAGGTGTGCTATGCTGGGACATTTTCGGCAGTTCCAGGATAGTTTTTGGTCTAAAACGATAGCTACGGCTCAGATATTGTCAAAACCAAAGAGTTCTCTGCTCTGGTAAAAAATACAAAAATGAGAAGAAAAAAATATTCTGTAATTTCAATTTTCTCAAAGTTCAGGTATGCTATGCTGGGACATTTTCGGCAGTTCCAGGATTGTTTTTGGTCTCAAACGACAGCTACGGCTCAGATATTGTCAAAACCAAAGAGTTCTCTGCTCTGGTGAAAACATAAAAATGACAAGAAAAAAATTTTTTGAAATTTCAATTTTCTCAAAGTTCAGGTGTGCTATGCTGGGGCATTTTCGGCAGTTCCAGGATAGTTTTTGGTCTAAAACGATAGCAATGGCTCAGATATTGTCAAAACCAAAGAGTTCTCTGCTCTGGTGAAAACATAAAAATGACAAGAAAAAATATTCTGAAATTTCAATTTTCTCAAAGTTCAGGTGTGCTATGCTGGGGCATTTTCGGCAGTTCTAGGATAGTTTTTGGTCTTAAACGATAGCTACGGCTAAGATATTGTCAAAACCAAAGAGTTCTCTGCTCTAGTAAAATTATGAAAATAACAAAAAAAAATTTTTGAATATACAATTTTCTCAAAGTTCAGGTGTGCTATGCTGGGGCATTTTCGGCAGTTCCAGGGTAGTTTTTGGTCTTAAACGATAGCAACGGCTGATATATTGTCAAAACCAAAGAGTTCTCTGATCTGGTGAAAACATAAAAATGACAAGAAAAAATTTTCTGAAATTTCAATTTTCTCAAAGTTCAGGTGTGCTATGCTGGGGCATTTTCGGCAGTTCCAGGATAGTTTTTTGGTCTTAAACGATAGCAACGGCTGAGATATTGTCAAAACCAAAGAGTTCTCTGCTCTGGTAAAATTATTAAAGTGACAAAAAAATATTCTGAATTTTAAATTTTCTCAATGTTCAGGTATGCTATGCTGGGGCATTTTCGGCAGTTCCAGGATAGTTTTTGATCTTAAACGATAGCTACGGCTGAGATATTGTCAAAACCAAAGAGTTCTTTGCTCTGGTAAAAATACAAAAATGACAAGAAAAAATATTCTGAAATTTAAATTTTCTCAAAGTTCAGGTGTGCTATGCTGGGGCATTTTCGGCAGTTCCAGGATAGTTTTTGGTCTTAAACTATAGCTACAGCTAAGATATTGTCAAAACCAAAGAGTTCTCTGCTCTGGTAAAAATACAAAAATGAGAAGAAAAAAATATTCTGTAATTTCAATTTTCTCAAAGTTCAGGTGTGCTATGCTGGGGCATTTTCGGCAGTTCCAGGATTGTTTTTGGTCTTAAACGATAGCTGCGGCTCGGATATTGTCAAAACCAAAGAGTTCTCTGCTCTAGTAAAATTATGAAAATAACAAAAAAAATTTTTTGAAATTACAATTTTCTCAAAGTTCAGGTGTGCTATGCTGGGGCATTTTCGGCAGTTCCAGGGTAGTTTTTGGTCTTAAACGATAGCAACGGCTGATATACTGTCAAAACCAAAGAATTCTCTGCTCTGGTGAAAACATAAAAATGACAAGAAAAAATATTCTGAAATTTCAATTTTCTCAAAGTTCAGGTGTGCTATGCTGGGGCATTTTCGGCAGTTCCAGGATAGTTTTTGGTCTTAAACGATAGCTACGGCTAAGATATTGTCAAAACTAAAGAGTTCTCTGCTCTAGTAAAATTATGAAAATAACAAAAAAAATCTTTTGAATATACAATTTTCTCAAAGTTCAGGTGTGCTATGCTGGGGCATTTTCGGCAGTTCCAGGGTAGTTTTTGGTCTTAAACGATAGCAACGGCTGATATATTGTCAAAACCAAAGAGTTCTCTGCTCTGGTGAAAACATAAAAATGACAAGAAAAAATATTCTGAAATTTCAATTTTCTCAAAGTTCAGGTGTGCTATGCTGGGGCATTTTCGGCAGTTCCAGGATAGTTTTTGGTCTTAAACGATAGCAACGGCTGAGATATTGTCAAAACCAAAGAGTTCTCTGCTCTGGTAAAATTATTAAAGTGACAAAAAAATATTCTGAATTTTGAATTTTCTCAAAGTTCAGGTATGCTATGCTGGGGCATTTTCGGCAGTTCCAGGATAGTTTTTGATCTTAAACGATAGCTACGGCTGAGATATTATCAAAACCAAAGAGTTCTGTGCTCTGGTAAAAATACAAAAATGAGAAGAAAAAATATTCTGTAATTTCAATTTTCTCAAAGTTCAGGTATGCTATGCTGGGGCATTTTCGGCAGTTCCAGGATTGTTTTTGGTCTCAAACGATAGCTCCGGCTCAGATATTGTCAAAACCAAAGAGTTCTCTGCTCTGGTAAAAATACCAAAATGAGAAGAAAAAATATTCTGAAATTTAAATTTTCTCAAAGTTCAGGTGTGCTATGCTGGGGCATTTTCGGCAGTTCCAGGATAGTTTTTGGTTTTAAACGATAGCAACAGCTAAGATATTGTCAAAACCAAAGAGTTCTCTGCTCTGGTAAAATTATTAAAATAACAAAAAAAATGTTTTTAAATTTGAATTTTCTCAAAGTTCAGGTGTGCTATGCTGGGGCATTTTCGGCAGTTCCAGGATTGTTTTTGGTCTCAAACGATAGCTACGGCTCAGATATTGTCAAAACCAAAGAGTTCTCTGCTCTGGTGAAAACATAAAAATGACAAGAAAATTTTTTTTTGAAATTTCAATTTTCTCAAAGTTCAGGTGTGCTATGCTGGGGCATTTTCGGCAGTTCCAGGATAGTTTTTGGTCTAAAACGATAGCAATGGCTCAGATATTGTCAAAACCAAAGAGTTCTCTGCTCTGGTGAAAACATAAAAATGACAAGAAAAAATATTCTGAAATTTCAATTTTCTCAAAGTTCAGGTGTGCTATGCTGGGGCATTTTCGGCAGTTCCAGGATAGTTTTTGGTCTTAAACGATAGCTACGGCTAAGATATTGTCAAAACCAAAGAGTTCTCTGCTCTAGTAAAATTATGAAAATAACAAAAAAAAATTTTTGAATATACAATTTTCTCAAAGTTCAGGTGTGCTATGCTGGGGCATTTTCGGCAGTTCCAGGGTAGTTTTTGGTCTTAAACGATAGCAACGGCTGATATATTGTCAAAACCAAAGAGTTCTCTGCTCTGGTAAAAACATAAAAATGACAAGAAAAAATTTTCTGAAATTTCAATTTTCTCAAAGTTCAGGTGTGCTATGCTGGGGCATTTTCGGCAGTTCCAGGATAGTTTTTGGTCTTTAACGATAGCAACGGCTGAGATATTGTCAAAACCAAAGAGTTCTCTGCTCTGGTAAAATTATTAAAGTGACAAAAAAATATTCTGAATTTTTATATTTTCTCAATGGTCAGGTATGCTATGCTGGGGCATTTTCGGCAGTTCCAGGATAGTTTTTGATCTTAAACGATAGCTACGGCTGAGATATTGTCAAAACCAAAGAGTTCTTTGCTCTGGTAAAAATACAAAAATGACAAGAAAAAATATTCTGAAATTTAAATTTTCTCAAAGTTCAGGTGTGCTATGCTGGGGCATTTTCGGCAGTTCCAGGATAGTTTTTGGTCTTAAACTATAGCTACAGCTAAGATATTGTCAAAACCAAAGAGTTCTCTGCTCTGGTAAAAATAACAAAATGAGAAGAAAAAATATTCTGAAATTTAAATTTTCTCAAAGTTCAGGTGTGCTATGCTGGGGCATTTTCGGCAGTTCCAGGATAGTTTTTGGTCTTAAACGATAGCAACAGCTAAGATATTGTCAAAACCAAAGAGTTCTCTGCTCTGGTAAAATTATTAAAATAACAAAAAAAATGTTTTTAAATTTGAATTTTCTCAAAGTTCAGGTGTGCTATGCTGGGGCATTTTCGGCAGTTCCAGGATTGTTTTTGGTCTAAAACGATAGCTACGGCTCAGATATTGTCAAAACCAAAGAGTTCTCTGCTCTGGTGAAATCATAAAAATGACAAGAAAAAATATTCTGAAATTTCAATTTTCTCAAAGTTCAGGTGTGCTATGCTGGGGCATTTTCGGCAGTTCCAGGATAGTGTTTGGTCTTAAACGATAGTGTAGCCGCCGTAGGTGTCCTCGACGACTCGTATAAATAAAACTTCGATATGTAGAAGACTTGGTATAATCCAATAGGTACTTTGGTTTACAAAAGATAGTGCCAATATAACGGTTGAGTACAAGTGGTTGGTATGGATGATGATGAAAGAGTGATTTGCAAGATTTGAAACTATGAGTATGAACGTTATTCTAACTTAATTCTAATTGGCCGCGGGAAAGCGTATGTGGAGCGCTGCTATTGGAGCTTAGAAGAAGCTTCCGAATAGTAGGCGAGCCGAAGGTGCGTTTAGCTACTGCATGAATGTAATAAGTATTATATAAAAAAAGGTTGCGTTCGCAACATACTCCCGGGCGTTGAGAGACTCAACAAAAAAAGGTATATAAATTAAATTAAAAACAGAAAGAACGAATGAAGTTAAGAGGCACGCCTAAGTGATTGGAAGAGGACAGAGGTTGTTGTACGCTCTTCTTATGATGCCTTTCTTCGTGCGGATGTCAGCGACTCTGGTGACGTTGTCCGTGCCCGGGTACAGCTTCGTGACGCGTCCCAGCAGCCACAGAAGAGGTGGAAGTGCGCGGTCCTTGACCAGGACCATGGTCCCGACTTGCAGCTGATCCATTGAGGTGTGCCACTTGGTCTTCTGCTGTAGGAGAGTAACATACTCATTAGAAAAGCGGGACCAGAAGTGCTGCTTGAGCTTTTCAACTCTCTGAAATCTCTCAAGTCGAGAGATATTGGCTTCAGTCAGAGATCCTTGCGGGACTGATAGAAGAGAACGTCCAATGAGGAAATGAGAGGGCGATAGGTATGTAAGGTCAGATGGGTCTGAAGATAAAGGCGTTAAGGGTCTAGAATTTAAAATACCTTCAATACATATTAGGCACGAGTTCATCTCTTCATATGTTAAATGGGTAAGAGAAAGAATGCGTTTAAGATGATATTTTGTTGATTTCACTGCGGCCTCCCAAAGGCCGCCAAAATGTGGTGAATAAGCCGGACTAAATTTAAAGTTAATAAGGTTTTCTGCCATACCTGACTGCAGTTTATCATGATTATATTTAAGAAAGTTACTGAGTTCGTTTGATGCCCCAACAAACGTAGTACCGTTGTCACAGTACAGAGTTTGAGGCTTCCCCCGACGGCTCACGAAGCGGCGGAGAGCAGCGAGGAACGATTCTTTCGTCAGACTTGTAACAAGTTCCAAGTGAAGGGCCTTGACTGAAAGACAGACAAAAACTAGAATATATGATTTTATTGTCCTACTACCCCTACCCTTTCGGTCAGCTATCAGCACTGGTCCGGCGAAATCCATCCCTGTGTGTAAAAATGGATATTCTAAATGTGTCCTATCTGTAGGTAAGTTGCCCATTTCCATTTGAAAAGGCTTAGCCTTGAACCTAATGCAACGTACACACCTATGCACTAGATGGCGCGCTAGGTTCCGACCTCCGAGAGGGTAATAGGTTTGCCGAATACTTGCTAGTAGCAACTGAGGCGGGGCGTGTAATAAGGCCATGTGTTGCATCTCAAAAAGAAGTTTAGTGAAGTGATGTCTGCTACACAATAAAATGGGATGTTTAATGTCATAACTATAATTAGCATTATTAAGACGACCACCGACACGAATTAACTTTTGGTCATCTAAGAAGGGTGTCAGCGACAGGAGGCGATTATTATGTGGCAAGGGCTTGCCTGATGCTAAGAGTTTGTACTCTTCAGGAAACATTTCCTGTTGTGCAAATTGCAGTAACTTGATTCTACTTACTTTTATCTCTAAATATGTTAAGTTTGAAGTGATTTTATTATTTTTATTCTTGCAATTATGTATAAATCTGTAAATATATGCGACGATTCTAGTAAGTTTTGTAAATTTTGAGTTATTAGTGATAAGTTTAGATATAAGATTGTCATTTATATTTGTGTGTACGACTACGTTTGTGTGATGTACTGAAATCTCTGGGAGATCGACTGCATGTGTGTTAGGCGTTTGAGGAAATTGAATAACTGAATGATGTAAGAATTCTGGCCCAGTCCACCACAGGGTGGATGCGCACAGTTCGTCGGCCTTCAAACCTCGTGACACGATATCTGCTGGGTTAAGCTTTGAGGGTACATAGCTCCAAGTTTGCTGGCGAGTAGTATCTTGAATCTCGTTCACACGGTTGCGAACGAACTGTTTGAGACGATTAGATGACCCTGCCAGCCAGCCCAGCACGATCATCGAGTCAGACCAGAAGTAACTATGATCAACTTTCACGGTCAGTGATGAAACGATCTTTGTCCAGAGCCTTGCACCGAGCAAGGCGCCACAAAGTTCTAACCGAGGAATTGTGGAAGGTTTAAGGGGGGCCACTTTGTTCTTAGAGGCCATAAGACGAACGCAAACTGCTCCGCTGCCGTTCACAGTTCTGACATAGACAGATGTGCCATATGCACGCTCGGACGCATCTGTAAAAACATGAAGTTGAACTTCTGATGGTGAATCGGTAAACGCCCAACGATTTATTCGAAGTGAGTTTAAAGTTGTGAGTGACGTCACAAAGGCAAGAAATTCATTTTTTATGTTTAGTGGGAGCTCAGAGTCCCAGTCACATTTTAAGGTCCAAAGCCGTTGCAGAATGACCTTGGCTTCTACTACGCATGGGCCTACGAGGCCTAAGGGATCGAAAACTTGACTTACGACAGACAAAATATTTCTTTTTGTTATTTTATGCGGAACTTTAATGTCTATTGAAAAAAGTAACACGTCCATTTTAGATTGCCAATAGAGGCCTAAAGTTTTACAAGGCGACGTGCTATCAAGGTTAAGTGCCTTATCATTGTCTTCCTTGTGATCAAGAATGGATTGTAGCAATTCAGGACAGTTAGATTGCCATTTACGCAGGTTAAACTTCGCAGACGCTAGTCTCGCGACTACCCCTTTACCGATCTCGGCTAATGCCTCCACGGAGTCGCTACCACTTAAAAAATCGTCTACGTAAAAGTCGTGCTGTATTGCGCGTTTAACCCGGGCATCCTCACATTGATCAGCAAGAGAAACAAGGCATTTTGTTGCTAAGTAAGGCGCACAAGCAGTGCCGTATGTAACCGTATTTAATTTATACGTTTTTAAAGGATCGGAAGGATCGAACCTGAACATGATTTGTTGTAACGAGCGTTGAGAAGGCTGGACTAGTATAGCTCGATACATTTTTTCAACGTCGCTTGAAATAACATACTTATGTTGTCTGAAGCGGAGCAAGATTGACAGAAGGTCATCTTGGACGGTCGGACCAACCATCTGGATGTCATTGAAGGACTTCCCACTAGTCGTGACGGCTGACCCGTCGAAAACGACCCTCAAACGTGTAGTCAAACTTGAACGAAGAATTCCAAAATGCGGGAAAAAATATGATTTTTCTGATGATGATGATGATGTATTTTCACTCATGTGTCCTAATTCTATATACTCGCGTATAAAATCGAAATATAAGTTTTTAAAGGGAACATCGCGCGCGAGTCGCTTCTCTAATGCTAAAAAACGACGCTTGGCCATGTGATACGAGTCGCCAAGTACATCTGGTGACTCATTCATAGGCAAGGTCACAACAAAGCGGCCATCGTTATCGCGAATGGTAGTATCTGCGAAAGTTTTCTCGCACGCCTGCTCTTCATAAGACATCGAATGTATAGGAGACACCGAATCTAATTCCCAAAATCGAGTAATATTAAGTTCCTCGGTATGCGTGAGGAAAGAACAAAAATAAGAGTCGGTTGTGTTTTTATAATTTGTAGGTATGGAACCGACAACTAGCCACCCTAACATTGAATCCCGTAATTGGGGTTTATTTTTCCCTAACCTAATGGCTACGGTACCTAATACCTCCCAAAATACTTCTGCCCCAACCAAGATGTCTACGACAGACGGTATATGAAAAGACGGGTCAGCTAATGTAATGCCGGTAGGTATAGGTATGTTCGAAGTATCAACAAGGCGGTCAGGAACTGATTTGTTAATCACATTTGTAAGAAGACAATTTACGGTCGTCTTATAGCCACCATGAAGCGAGTGAATCGTTATATCACAAAACTCGTTACTGTGTGAAATTTGCTCATTGATACCTCTGATCGTGGCTCTCACGTCGTGTCTCGCCAAACCAAGCCGCTGGCACAGGTCCCGCGTCACGAGGTTCGAAGTCGAGCCGTTGTCCAGGAGTAGACGCACCTCCCGAAGCTCACCGTTCACGTCGCTCACGTGCACCAACGCTGTGGATAACATTCCAGAAGTCTTAGCCGGAGTAAACACGTTTGCCTGAATATTGCCGCTAAAATGAACATCTGGGACTGGAAACTCAGTGCTGGAAGATGCGTCATCGGCATGTTTATGAAGAAGTGTGTTATGCTTATTTTTGCAATATTTGCAATGAGATAAGACGCACTGTTTCTCTAAATGTCCAGGCCGGAGACAATTTTTACAAACGGAATATCCATTGACATTTTTTATCCTAGTATCAATATCTAATTTACGGAAAGATTCACAAGTAAATAAGAAGTGATTTTGTTTACAATAAGGGCAAACAATAGGCTTGCGATAAGAGCTACTCGCTATTTTTTGTGACTCGTTATTTGAGTGCAACTGAGGTTTATGTTTCGGTTTGTAACTATTATTGTTACTGTTATAATTACTAACATTACAATCGTTGTTAAGAGACTCCAACAAGTCGGCTCTGTTATTTAAAAACGTAACATACTGTTGCAACGTCGGTGAACCTGTTAAAAGGTTCCTATGTTCCTCCCATTCGCGCTTAGTTATAGTGTCCAACTTGTTAGACATTATGTACACTATTAAGGTATCCCAGTGGTCGGTCGGTTCACCTAAAGTCGAAAGAGCACGCAAGTTTTTATTAGTTACGTCCACCATGTTACGTAATAATGTACTCGACTCATGTTGCATAGGTTCAAGGTTAAACAAGGCCTGGATGTGGTTATTAATTAAAAGACGTGGGTTATCGTACCGCTCGGATACTAACTGCCACGCTTTGTGATAGTTATCACTACTAAAATCTAGACTTTGAATGACAAGGGCCGCGCTCCCTTTTAAAGATGCCCGAAGATAATGAAATTTACTTATGTCATTGATGCCGGTATTATTATGAATAAGGGAAATATACGTATCTCTATAGCCGAGCCAAAGCTGATAGTTCCCGTCGAAGTGAGGAAGGTCAATCTTGGGCAGACGAACGAAGTCCCGCCGGCCTGCTCCGCATGACGTGGAGCACGTAGACGCGGAGCCGGCGGCGCGACCGCCGCTCGCCTGCACCGTCGGACTCAACAGATGTCGAGCAGTCGAAACCAACACAAAGAACTGGCTTTCGAATTGCTCCCGCTCCGCATATGCGTCGTCAGGCTTTTCAACCAAAGCTTCGATCTCCATCTGTAAAGCGTCAAACTCGGGATAAACCGACTCGATTTTATCCAAACGGCACTGTAACTCCGTAATTTGTAACTCACTTAATATTTCACACGATTTAACCACGTTAATATAGGTATTAAACAGCGTTAATTTAGCTTTTAAACTGCCACGTTTTTTAACTAACTCTTTAATCGTGTCAGCCATTTTGATTAACTATTCAATTTAAATATGCAGTCAAATAAGGTGCGAACACTAACAAGGTAAAATGCAACTGGCGAGAACAAAAGAAGCGGAGTAGATAAGCAGCTGCGCGCAGATTTGATGATTTAGCGAATAAATCGATGTTACTGAGGCAATGATAATATGGAATGGAGGCGGCTTTTTAATATGCAATTAATTTAAGATCAATATTATTTTATGAAATTAACCTATGATTTGTAATTATGTACGGTTAGGAATATGTGAAGCTGTTGATTTTGGGTGAAGAATAAGCAATTTTAAGATGAAGATTTGTGC
>JALPQI010031933.1:0-19493 GCA_025490895.1 Thaumatotibia leucotreta
TTTTCCAAATTCTCAGAGTCCAGGATATTGAATTCCAGTCTTTTGAGCACTTTTGTTGTGTTCTCGTCGAGACCTATGGAACAGTATTTTATAAAAATAAGAATATAAATTAAATAAATAAATAAATATCCTAGGACGTCTTACAAAAATCGACCTATTCTCACGGGAAGCTCTATTTTAAGGCTTGTAATGTGGCTATCGAGCGACGATACAGTATATACCAGTCATGACCAAGGAACAAAATGTTTGTGATAAATAAAAACACAAATAATGCCCTCGCCGGGACTTGAACCCGGAACTTCTAGCTTCATAGTAGGCAGGGTCACTACCAACTAGGCTACGGAGGCTGTCTAAAGCTGAAAAAAAAAAAGTATAATTTATTAACAAATTAATAAATTTACAAAAATCACACAGGTATCCTAAGAGTCTTAAACTAGGCTGAGCATGTATTTTGGGACTCAAATGGTTTGTGCATTTTGAATTAATGAAAATTGATTGCCTAAACGCATAGTTAATGGGAGAGGCCTATGTCCAGCAGTGGACTATCATAGGCTGATTATGTGATGTGATGTGATTGCTTTGAAACCCACAAAAAGATGTTGCATACAGTGTTGGGAGGTACCTGCCAAGAGTTCTTAAAGCTCACATAATACCTATATCTTGACTTCTCGCATGCCCGCTACTCAGGATTATGAAAAGTTTTGATCCTGCAGGCTTATGATTGTTTCGTTTTTATTATATATCGCTGTTGCCCATTCAACCATGTAATTGCAAAAGAAACGCATACCACGATAAACAGTAGCAACAACCCCAAAATACGTGCCCTGATCATAAAATATATCCAAATTGAATCTGTTAGAATGATTGTTTTTAGAGTATTTGCGTGATATGTGATATATGTAGTGGGAACCACAATATTTCGAAAAACTGAATCATTAGCGTATAATGGCAAATACTTCCTGTGCCAGGATACTATCGTAGGTTTGACCTCAGCGAGGATATCTCTTTTTGTGTTTAAAAATATGACTTTGCGCCTTCATAATGTTTTTTTCTGTGAATTTAAGTATCTATCTATATTAGTTGAGTTTACCGTGAGAGGCCGATCCATGATATTATTTATTTAAAACGCACACCTTCAGGTCCTGTGAGATTCCTGAAGTACTCCAGGAAGCTCATGTTTTTGGGCTTGTCTGGAAAGAGGCCGAGATGGATTATCTGCTCCATGCGATCCGCGTATGGCAGCAGCGACCCTCGCGGTGGCAGGTCTCCGGACACTAACATCATGGAGAACCCTGGGAAACAGTCGGTTTTACGAGTGTATCGTTGACGGCAGTAATAATACGTTTATGAGCACCTCAACTCTTCCCATACGTGTCGTAAGAAAGTGAAGTGTTAGTGAACATTAATTTCTTGAAGACTGATGATGGGCAGCAACGTCATCATTGTAGACATACGACTACGATCGCTAACCCGCTTGCCCGGCTTGGTATCTGTGGTTATTTATCTCCTAATGCATCCATACGCATAGGAGAGGCCTTTGTCTAGCAGTGGACTAACATAGATTGATGATGATGATGTGATATCGTATTGTGGAGTACGCTCCCTTGTTAAAGGGGTAATTTGAGGTTGACCATAGAATCATCGTTGGGAAATTGTTTTAAAAACTCGGTTGTAAGAACTAAAAGGGTCTAATAGGGTCTCAACCCTGATACAAGGTACCTAAGGATAACCTTAGGGTTGTTAAAAAATAGGCTGTGGAATAAGTAAGCTCCTTTCCAGCAGCGGTTATCTGAAAGGGAGGGGAAAATGCATAGGATTTTTTTTCCTTATTGTACGTTAAATTGTAGTTTGGACATATGTACGTTCTTTAATGTATACATGTTTGTATAATTACTTACATGCCGCCGCGATTGTACTCAGACCCAGCAGGACTCTTTGCATTTGTTACTTACACTAGTTAAAACGATATAAAGTTGTATCAAATTTCTCACGCAACATTATTTTTCATTTTGTTTAATGATCATGCCATAAAAATGTAATGGTTCAGATAAGTACCTAATTACCTCTCCGAGGTTGAGTATTTCATTTCCATATCCAACAACTTTATGCTTGTAAAACTGTTTTTTTTATACCTTCTAGTAATTGTATGAGCACAGCACGGCTGTCCCAAATCAAAACCTAGCAAGGGACATTTTTTGTCAAAATACGTTTTTTTAATGTATCTGCCCCAAATGTTGAGCTGCGTCTAATGCAAAAACACCCGTATTTCTATCTCAATTAGAATCAAAGTTACGAGACCCACCAAACCTAGCAAGGGCATTTCTTATATGCCACCAACATATTCAAAATCCTAGTAAGTAACATTTTCAAGTTCAAAAACCTGGCAACTGCATACTATACCAGGTTTTTGAGTTTGGAAATGGAACACACTAGATTTTTGAATATGGAAATTGTCCCTTACTAGGTTTTGGATTTTAATAATTACTGAAGGGTCGTACAAGGAATTCAAATATAACAATAAATAAAACCTATCAAGTCAGTAATGAGTGAAGTTTGCGTTCTAATGATCGCCGCTCCCGCGCTCCCTGCCTGCGGTTTTTGTCACCGCCCCGCGGCGTGTCGTAAGAGTCGACTGAGGAATTGAATTGACATTGACCATTTATTTCATCGACGATCGATGACGGGCAGCAGCGTCATCAAAGTGGCCAAAATATTAATAATTTTAACTAAAAGTGTATGTGAACTCAAGGATTAAGGTTTTAAGTTGGTGACGAGACCAAGATTGTGTTCTGAAAGTGCGCTATTATGGAATTATGCAATTATTTAGGCTTTGTTTACAATTATTTTAGTTTCTATTACGATTGGTATAGGGCGCTTTGGTTGTTAACCGACGAAGAACCGACCAAAAAATTGTACTTTTTGATAATAAGCAAAATTGGATCTTCGATAATTCATAACGTCACGTGCATTATTTGTCGGTATTGTCCGTTGTCTCTCTATGGAGGACCCTGGACAAATTATCAGAAGCTTCTAATTACGACTAAGGTATTGATAAAACAAATCAAATAATATCAATACTTGTTGCTATTGTATATACCCCATCCGCTGCATTCTGGGTGATTTTGTCAAGGTTACCAGGGTCATCAAAGAGCTGTCTGTTTGTTTTATTTCACTGCACAAAATCTGATGTAACCGTGTGGTGATGGCAGTAAGAATACATTTGTCACCACCCTAACTCATCCTGCGGGTGTCGTAAGAGTCGACAAGGGATTAAAGTGTTACTGACCATTCTTTGATGGAATATTGACGGGCAGCAGCGTCATAATAGACACACATTACTGCGATCAACAATTCGTTTGCCCAGCTTTGTCATTATGAGCATTTACCTCCTATACGCATAGTTACCAGGAGAGGCCTACGTCTAGCAGTGCACTGAGTAAGGTTGCGTTTCCATCAGAGATGTGCGAGGATGTTTTCCATACAAATTACACCTATTAATGACTCGAGGGTAGGGTTTGCAATTCGAATATTCGAGTATTCGAATATTCGAATTATTCGCCTTAATTACTATTCGAATTTGACAACAGTCATTATTCGAATAAAACGAATATTTCGAATAGTGAAAAACTGTTTGAAAATAATTATTTTTTGCGCAGAATTACAATAAAATTCCAATATTAACATTAACATCGATGTAAAAATTTATTTCAATGACTAAACAAAGTTAAATTCAATGAAATCAATTGAAATATTCGTTATTTATTGGATTTACTTAAAGGTGATAGCTTTAATTGTTTTCCAAAAATGTTCAAATGCATTTTCTGCAAGCAAAGTTCTGACAGATTCCTAAAAAGTTAACAAACAAACACCAGGTACAGAGAGTTTAGGATAAGTAAAGAAATATTATATGTTATAAATATCAATATGAAGCCATAATGGCCACAATATCTACCGAATGTAATAAGTGGGAGCAATAGCGATTCTAAAATTTTACGACTATGATACTATTTGATTTATCGTATACCAAAGTATGAATATGCCGAAGTAAATATTTTCAAAACTAAATCCATACCATAGGTATTGTAAATTAGTATTAATATAGCGACCCTGATCACTTGTTTCGTAATTAGTATGAACTGTAATACCTTAAAAGCTCGGTCATATGTTTGTGTCTTGATTCAGAAATTATGATAAAATAGCAGTAGGTACTCAAATAAAACTAAATTGACTCATTATAAAACGGGACAGTTTTTGTTCCCTGTTTAACGTTAAAGTTTAACTTACTGCTCGAGTCAATTAAGCAGCTTTTTGATTAATAAAATGTTTCATAAATTAAATTACTTATGACCAATATTTTTTACTATTACGTTACATGTATTAATTATTGAATATGCCAATCTTATTCAACCTAAGTGTTAATTTCATTTTTATTTTAGACTGAAAACTCTCTTGCTTGGTTGTTAATGGTTATTTTTTCATGCAACGTAATTTAGAATATTTATTCATAACGAATTGTTTTTGACCTTGGTTCTATTTCGATTTATAAATTTATACATACATGTCAGATCAAAAAATGGATATTGGATAATATGATTAAAGATATCAAGTACCTAAGTATCTCATATTTAAATCCATACGAAAAACAATTTTTAACTCCTTACATTGAATCTAGAGTTTTAGACCAGCTAGAATGCTATGGACCGTACCTAGCTCTTAGGTAGGTACCATAAGTCTGTTTTTGGATAACGCACTTTCATTTTACGTCATATATTTTGCAATTAGACGCTATGGAAACATGAATTAGTAATTTTTTCAATAATATTCGTTTTATTCGAAAAATTCGAATATTCGAATACTGGAAATCGAAGTATTCGTATTATTCGAATACTAAAATTGGACGAATATTGCAAACCCTACTCGAGGGTGTCAATTGTATGGAAACACATCCTCTCACTACTCTGGTGGAAACGCATCCTAAGGCTGATGTGATGTGAAAAAATAAACAACATTAAACAGCATTTATTAATGCAAGATCTCGACATTTCTCGGCGTGAGGTACTCCAACTCGAACATGTCGCGGCCAAACCACTGGCGCTTGATCATCTCCACGGTGTCCCGGTGGTCCACGTCCAGCTGCAAGGTCCTCTCGTACAGCTCCAGCACCAGCTTCAGGTTGTGGCGCTTCGTGCGCCAGTTGGGCCGGTTCTGTCCCATCCGCTGGGTTCTGGGTTATTTTGTTAAGGTTACCAGGGTCATCAAAGAGCTGTCTGTTTTATTTCACTGCACCAAATCTGGTGTGACCGTATGGTGAGGGCAGTAAGAATACATTTGTCACCACCCTAACTCATCCTGCGGGTGTCGTAAGAGTCGACTAAGGATTAAAGTGTTACTGCCCATTCTTTGATAGAAGATTGACGGCTAGCAGCTTCATAATAGACACATTACTGCGATCAACAATCCGTTTGCCCAGCTTTGTCATTATCAGCATTTAACTTCTATACGCATAGTTAACACAGGAGAGGCCTACGTCTAGCAGTGTACTGAGTAAGGCTGCGTTTCCACCAGAGATATGCAAGGATGTTTTCCGTACAAATTACACCTATTTATGACTCGAGCGAGGTGTCATTTGTATGGAAACACATCCTCTCACATCTCTGGTGGAATCGCAGCCTAAGGCTTATGTGATGTGAAAAAATAAACAACATTAAACAGCATTTATTTATGCAAGATCTCGACATTTCTCGGCGTGAGGTACTCCAACTCGAACATGTCGCGGCCAAACCACTGGCGCTTGATCATCTCCACGGTGTCCCGGTGGTCCACGTCCAGCTGCAAGGTCCTCTCGTACAGCTCCAGCACCAGCTTCAGGTTGTGGCGCTTCGTGCGCCAGTTGGGCCGGTTCTGCCCCATCCGCTGCATTCTGGGTGATTTTGTCAAGATTATTAATTATCAAATCGCTGTGTGGGTCAAACTCAAAATCATGTTATGAGTCTTTTCGGTGGACATTTTAAAAGTTAAGGGCTATGATAGTTCATTTTCTTATTAACACGTTCGCCTCCGATACTGTTTCACTAAGTGCTTATACTATGCCGATCGAAATTGTCTGATAAGTAGAAATCCTATGCCAGTGACACGCATGTGTGACCGAGAAGATTGTACTCCTATGCCAGCGACACACACTTGTGTCAAAAATGTTCTTATTTCGATGCGACTGGCATAGAAGTGAGAACTTGATTAATGCTAGTGGCATAAGAATAAGATTACTTTGATCACGTATGTGTGTCACTGGCATAGGAGTACAGTTTTTTCGGTCACATATGTGTGTCACCGGCGTCGAACGTGTTAAACCCTTATTGTCATTTAAAGGCACTCCTTTCCTACTTGCATGACAAAAATCACGACTATACTCCTACCAGTTGCTTACTATTGGCCACAGGAAAGAGGGGCTCTACAGTTCAGCTGAACGCGCACTTTTTCTTTGCTGTGGTCGATAGTTAACAGCCTGTGGACAGGTAGTAATGATTTTTATCATACAACGCAATGAAAAAGGCTTTCATAAGAAAATCAAGCTTTATAGGCCTTAACTTTTTGATTGTCCACCGGAAAGAGTCCGAACATGGGTTTGCGTTTGACCCGTGTATTAGTACCCGCAAAACATTTTTTTCTATATTTTTACTCATACGTGTATATTTATTACTTAACATGTCATAATTAATAAACTTGTTCTTTTGAATACCTTATTTTATGTCTTGCATCACCTAATGTTTTTTTATTGGTTACATCGTTTCGTTGCCCAAAGGTTGTCTGTAAGAGATCGCTTTTTAGAGATAAGACCACCTTTTGTGTTACCTCCACCTTTAAGATTGTATTTTTTTTGTATTTTTTATTTGAAAGTAGTGTGCAATAAAGAGTTCTACCATTTTGTCGGTGATATTAATATGTATACCTATACCAAGTTGCACATTTCTAGTACTAACGGCCCATGATCTATCCTGCTGACAGACAGACAGACGGCGAAACTATAAGGGTTCCTTTACAAAAGAGCCCTAAAAAATCGCGATCTTTAACTTTATTAATCAGAATACGATAATGAATATACCTAGATATTTTTGTAACAAGAACGAGAGATTGACAAAATGAAACATCGACATAACTATTATCGATGAGTACACCCTATTCTCATAAAGATACTAACTTCATAAAATCAGGTACCTAATAAAGATATACAGGACCCATCTAGGCCCTTTATTTTATATTAATTATTAGGTACATAATTATTAATTATTGCCTATGGCGTTAGATTTATTAGTCTTTGTTCTTTTGATGGGTATTCAGTAGAAGTGAAAAAAAAAATAGTATTTTGAATATGATTTTCATTCTTGTAACTTATCTCTACCTTACGGCGCATTATTTATTATTAAATTTATTTATCGACTATTACAAAACTTATCGATAAAAATTATGTCGATGTTTGATTTTGTCAATCTTTCGTTCCTATTAGAAAAATATCTAGGTATAATAATGAATGAGAACTTAAACGGATCACCATTTTTTAAGCCTTGTGTAAAAAAGGAATATTTACTTCATAGTGAACCACTCCTCCATAATTCTGTACATGAGCATTCTGATCTTCGTTAACTTGTTGAACAAGTAGCCGACCCGGTATCCTCGCATGTGGTTGACGGCCCTGGCCGGAAAATAGTAATAATAAATAATAAATAAATAAATATCTTGGTTCCTTGATCGTGGCTGTTTATGTATTAAGTATCTATCTATATGTATCTTAGTTACTATTATACATATTGTCGCTTGGTCCCTACGTAATTAAGCTTAGCGTGGGACTAGGTCGATTTGTGCAAGATATATTATTTATTTGTTTAATTAACAATTAATTATAGTACAGCATGGAATATAGAAAACTACAGAAATATGACTAACAAAAACAATGAAAAGAATAACAAAAAGTAGAGAAATAGATAGAGGGACAGCAACAATACGTCAAATAAAAAAAAGGAATACTTAATTTAGAATCCTAGAGAATAGAAAAGTAAAAACGTCTCACATTTTTTGCCTAATAGCGACGTCAACATAAAAGCGGATGTGAATGAGGAACGTAAGACTCATCTTCTGGTAGTACCACTCGCGTAGCTTCACTGGGTTCGTATACAACTGGTCTACCTCCGAGGGCAGCTTCACCCCATCTTCGAACTGTCTCCTAGCTGACGCCACCTGCTCTTTAGTTACGTTTTCAAGATCTTTCTTTAAGTGGACGAGGTCTTTTGAGGCGTCATCTAGGTCTTTTATGTGGAGCTCTTGTGAGGTGCTGTTCAATTCTCGACCTGAAACCAGTAGGCTTATGATGATCCAGGTTTTTTTTTTAATACCACGTCGGTGGCAAACAAGCATACGGCCCGCCTGATGGAAAGCAGTCACCGTGGCCTATGGGCGCCTGCAACCCCAGGGGTGTCACATAGGCGTTGCTGACCCAATAAAAACTTGTACACTCCTCTTTTGAAGAACCCCATACTGTAGTCCAACGGGAAAACCTCGGCAGGGAGCTCATTCCACAGATGGACCGTCCGCGGGAGGAAGTTCCTCTGATTTAGGTTGCAAGGTGTGAGGATGAGCGCTCAGTCGGTGGCGAGCGGTGCGATGATGAAAAGTGGACGTTGGCATCATGTCGAACAGTTCTTCAGAGCACAACCCATTGTACAGGTTTAATCGTTTATCGCAGTTGCCGTCACATTCTGACATGTATGCTAGTGCGAAGTAGGCGCGTAACACGATAAACGATACACGCTTGACTATCATGAGCCCTCAGGAGCCATCAAATCAAACACGCCGGTAGGACAACAAAAATAAAACACTGAGAATACCGAGGTGGTCTAGGGATCAAATTACACGGATTGTATGACAATGATGTTGTGTCAACTATTGTGTCTAGTATTTTATGCTTGAAATTCTATAAACAACTTTTAACAATCCGAGTAATCTGGGCTCTATAAACTTTTACACATTAACTAGCTTTTCCATCAAACAGATAGCATCAAACAGCGGAAAATCATAACACCGTGATCTACGATTCCTAAGCAACTTTACCAGCGACATGTGCTATTTTAGTGCCGCTGCCCGTCGCTGGATGGCGCTAGTGGTACATAGATGGTAGATCCATGCAATAATAATAAAAAACCTCGTGATTCTGAGGAGAAATAATCCATACTCTATTCTAGGACGAAAGTTTTATGCATGGCCATAAAAAAAATGTTTTGTATAGTGGCGTTCAGAATTGCATGGACAATATATGAATTAATTCATTCACAAACTGTCCATGCAATTTTTAACCCCACTGTACAGTGTACATGCCACAAAAGAATTCAGTTAATGTTTCATTGGCATTGACAAGGCAAAAGAAATTGTTGGGTTTTAGTGTTGTGTGGACCAACATTGAAACAAAAATTTTTGCCCGCGTGGTGATGGCAGTAAGAATACATTTGTCACCACCCCAACTCTTCCCGTGTCGTAAGAGCGGACTAAGGGATTAAAGTGTCACTGACCATTTATTTATCGAAGATTGATGATGGGCAGCAGCGTCATGATAGAGGACACTCTACTGGCGTGGCGATAATGGTCATTTTACCTCCTAACGCGTTTATACGCATAGGTCTTAAGAGAGGTCCTAGTCCAGCAGTGGACTGATCGGCTGATGATGTGATCTAACGTGTGGACCAACATCCTCAAAACTTACTCCATTGCTCTGATTCCGCGATCTGCTCCAGGAATTCATGGAATTCTGGCATCTCGTCCTGCTCGTGGAAGACCTTATGTTCTTCAATATTGACGCGGCGTGACGGCGACGGCAGTTCGAAGTCCAATAAGTCCCCCAAGTTGCCGTATATGATTCTGAGCACAGGGAGGCTCACCAAGAAGCGGGCTGATGATTGGGGAACTGGTAGAAACAATGGTTTGTTGTCCTAAGTAAGCGGCTAAGGGAGGCCTCTGGTTGACCCATGCGCTGGCGGCTTTCTCGCGCAAAGGTTGTCAATTGCAATCCAGCGCGGGAACGCCGCTTGCGTGATGAGGCCCCTCGCTAAATGGGCCCCGCTTGGAGCCTGATTTTGATAGGTTGGTAGTTTTATTTGTGATTTTTATTTTTGAGGTTGTTGTTGTAGTTCTTATTGAAGTGTATTTATTGTTAAGGTTATATAAGTACTTTACTATTGTTTCCTGTGTTGTCGGTTTTCCAATAAATCAATATTTATGGTTTGTTACTCTTTCTTCTACATTTTTATTTATCTTGGCCGCTTTGCACATTGCACTATCCTGTCTATCATTTTACCAATTTCTTATTGCATAATGTCAGCCTCCGTAGTCTGGTTGGTGGCCCTGCCTACGAAGCTGGAGGTTCTGGATTCAAATCCCGGCGAGGGCATTATTTGTGTATTCATTTATCACATTTTTTTCCTTGGTAGTGGCTATGTATTTAGGTATCTATATGTATCTTAAATATGTATATATACAGGGTGAAACATAAGTCGTGAACAGTATATCGTCGCTTGGTACCCACAACACAAACCTTAATTGAGCTTATTATTATTATTTATTTGTTGAATGATAAGACTTACTGTAGTTACCAGAAATGAACACTATAAAGGCTAACATCTTGTTAAAACGAATCATTATTTAGTTCCGTACAATTTTTTCATAAATATTACTATAATCTGAAATGAAAAATGAGATCTTAAACTAAATATGTAATAAATCTTATATTGCTTAAACATTTTCACGGAAATATTTAATTACCTATATAAATTAGTATGTTTGATGATGTAATTTCGCTTAAACACGCAAAAAGTAAAGCCCGTGAAATTTGGTATTTCGATTATTTATTTGTCGCGTTTTGACAGATTTTTTTTCGCATCCAGTAAAATTTTATTTCTAATTTATATACACATTGTATAGATTAAATCTAACTAATCTAGTTAA
Source organism: Thaumatotibia leucotreta (assembly GCA_025490895.1). NCBI lineage: Eukaryota > Metazoa > Arthropoda > Insecta > Lepidoptera > Tortricidae > Thaumatotibia > Thaumatotibia leucotreta. The sequence continues at coordinate 10,984 of JALPQI010031933.1, forward strand.
CGAAGGTAACCCATAATATATCTAGGAATGGCCATTGTGGCATTGTACCGAGGATGCTGGCGGCATTTTCTCGCTGTATCGCAATACTGATACGTTACTGTTCGGTCTTTAGTGACGTCAACCAATTGAATAATACTATACAAATGTACGGTTGATTAGGGCAACTTTACCTCCTCTGCACATGTATAACAATGTTGCCTTAGCGTTTTCAATGCTCTGGCGTCATAATACCAGATGTGCCAACATCTCTACCTCTACGATATGTTTTAATTTCATGAGAGATGTTTTATATCTCCAATACAAGTGTATACAATAAAATAAATCTAAAATAAAGCTAAACTATGATATTTAAATGAATATCTTGGGACATCTTACACAAATGAACCTAGTCCCAAGGTAAGCTCAATAATTAAGGCTTGTGATGTGGGTACCAGGCGACGATATACATATTTATATATATACTATACACAAATAATGCCCTCGTTGGGATTCGAACCCGAAGCCTCCAGCTTCTTAGGCAGGGTCACTACCAACTTGGTAAATATATTATAGTAAAAATAAAAATAATTAAAATTACAAAAATAATACCTATTCGAGGAGTTTCACCTGAGACATGGAGCCTATGATGCTGGCGGCTGGGAGAGGTAAGCGCCAGCATCATAGGCTTATGGTCTCCGGTGGCGTCGGGCTAGCTAGACCCCGGTCATTTCGACCCGCCACCCACGGGCGAAAACGACTATTTCCGAGCATCACCGAACACACCACAGAATTAGATTTGGATAGAAGAAACAAGTTCATTCATTTGTATGGCGGCCGAGTGTGTCAGATTTTGTACTGAAGTTGTTACTTGCCTATGATTTTAAATATGTCTCAGGCCCTTGAGTATTCATATTTTTTTGTGTTGTTGCAATTAATATTACTTAAGGAGGCATTATTGATGTTTTTGTTCACTTCAACTTACAAAATTTGACGCCCGAAAGCTGCAAGCTGCGATTAAAGACGGACAACTCAGTGGATTTCACTGAGTTCATTTGACACGCTAAGTAGATACGTTTGCTTGATCTATGGTATATGTACGAGTATATGACATCTGTGGAACATAGTATACCATTCGGACGTTGCGGGCGACGGTCTGCAGTCGGTCGCGGGCGGCGGGTCGAAACGACCGCTGCTTTATACTAATCGTGATTAAAATATACGCCGGATATTAAAAATACATACGCCGTATTATGGTCACTTATCATTATTATCAAATCGTCAGAAGGGGATTCGAAAGTACTGTTGACACAATATTTAACAAGAAAAGAATTGAACGTATTGCGAAAACACAAGTCAAATTATTTATTAACTAAATATTTTGATTTGTACTTTTTATTTTTCCCCAGTAGTCACACTACTTAATACTATGTAAATTATAAATATTAAATGTCATATACCAAAGAAAAACGACCAAGATCAACTAATGTTCGAGGTGGGGATCGAACCCATGTACTCAGCTTTCGCGGCTGATGCCTGTACCCCTCGGCCACTCGGTCTTAGCAAGCACCGGTCAAATTTCTCGGGTATATGCAATCCCTTACACGCCTTTGACCATTCTCTAAGGGCAAGCAATACATGCCTGCACCTCCTATTAGAATACTTTACAGTTTTCTAGAATAGCTAGAGAGAGCTGGTGCTGCCATCTATTGAACGTATTGCGAAAACCAAAGTCAAATTATTTATTAACTAAATATTTTGATTTGTACTTTTTATTTTTCCCCAGTAGTCAGACTACTTACTTAATACTATATAAATTATAAATATTAGATGTCATATACCAAAGATATATCAATAGATGGCAGCACCAGCTCTCTCTAGCTATTCTAGAAAACTGTAAACTCTGCACTTAAACTAAGAATATATATACGAATATAACTAGGAATAGATCCTAGATTGACTTATACACTGTCATGTTAGCAGTACTTTCGAATCCCATTCTAATCGCGGTTTGATACCATCACCATCGTGGATAATAAAATAAAAAAACACGATTAAAATTAACTGCTCATTTAATTTTATTCTATAAACATTTCGTCGAGAGCTCTTGCCCTTTGTCTAGGTGTCTTAATATCTCGGTTTTCAAATATTTGAGCCTTGACCTGGTTATCGTTGAGAATTATCAGATCCGACAGAAGATCCACGTCGAACCATTTCTGCTCCATTCTCTCGATGGCATACGCGATGTCTAGGAAGCTATGAAACGGGCGGAAAGTACCCATAAAACCTTGTCGGATCATATTGCACATCCTCCAAGTCTTTTGGCTCAACGAGGAGAACACTTTACCAGCAAGATCAGTTTTTGCGAAAAGAAATCCCATTTTATACAACCCTGATCTTCTGTGTCTGTGTCTCAAATTCTGCATGAACGTCATTCTATTCCTCGCCTGGTATATCGCCTGCTTCATCAACTCAATCATGTATTGGTGAATATGCATGTAGTTGAATTGGAACATGTTCCCTTCAAAATTATGCTTGCCTGGTATGAATCTTCGACCGCCAGTCGTCGCGGGCAACGAAGGCTGTCCATTTTCTACTGGAAGACTGAGAAACTCATCCGTATTGTCAATATACTTGATTAACATCACTATTTCTTCAAACTTCGTGTAATTTTTGCCAGTTATTCGTTCTTTGTCAACTTGATCCCAAGCTGTTGCGATCCGGTATTTTTCTAAGAAATCTTTGAACCTTGGGTTCTTTATTTTCTTACGAGGTGGTAATGTTCCGTATTTTTCATGAAACCGTCTCTGGGGTACCTTTGTAGTTAAAGTTCCATTCATTTCAAGCTCATATCTATTTATCAAATCTAAGCTTTCTTTGATAGACAGTTCTTCTACGGATGTGAGGTCGAAATCAAAAGGCTCTCGTGTGGAATTATTGATTTTTTCCTTCAATGCAATTGCATTGAAGGGGTTCCTTCGTGGATATGTATTTCTAGTCGTGGGTCTGGACATCACGATGTTTTTTAAATTTCTCGCCATCTTATTTCTCCGTGTACTTGCGGGTAAACTCTCAACATTGAGAGTAAACAGAAACATAACTGAAAATACATATAAAAATAATATTAGCTATTGATTTTTGTACGTGTTTAATTGTTAAATGGACTTATTTATAGTGAACTTGGTTATATTTAGTATAAACTTAGCTATTCGTTCCGATACGCAACAAGATATTTGCTACAATTATCGTTCCATAATCGCGAAGCTTCAATATGGTTTTAGTTGAACTGCATTGCTCTTTCTTTTTCTCCAAATGTAGTACGAAGTATGTTAACTCTTACAGAATATTGAGAGAGTACCTATTTGTCGTTACTATTTTACTATAGCAATAGCACATTTCTAAGAATGTCTAAATCAAACTCATCAAACATGAAGAAGTTCACATGAGATTAACAACATGGTAGAGCCAGAGAAATACAATGAAAATGTCGCATTTTCATGTACAGTATAATTTTATTCTTAGTAACTGTTGTTTTACATTAGATGTTCTCTTTCAAAAGGTATTTAAATTAAATTACATTGTTATGAATCACTATTGACCAAATACGGTATAGCCTATTGTTTTACAAGATTAATCGATAAACATTTCATTGAAAACTTTGACAACCATCGCCGGTGTAGTTAGATTCCTGTCTTTCAAGATCACCTTCCGAGCAATAAGGTCATTGGAGATCAGCAGGTCTTTTAAGATGTCCACGTCGAACCACCTCGCTTCCAGCCGCTCAATACTATAAACGATGTCCATGTAGTGATGGAACAAACGAAAAGCGCTGTACATTTTCAATCTAATCATCGAACAAGCCCTGAAAGACTTATACGCGAGGGAAGAAAAAACTTTGCATGCGTAGTCAGTTTTCGCAAACAAGTATCCCATCTTGTACAACGCTGTCGCCCCATATTCGGCTCTCATGTTTTGCATAAACGTCATCTTTTGTCTGCTCTTGTATAGAGCTTCTCTCATCATGAAAAGGTTGTCTTCGAGGCTGCCTTTTTTCATGGCCGGTTCATGAGGGGCCTGGGGGATTTGCCACTGGTTGTTCCACCAGCGCCGGCCGCTGCGTGGAACCTCAAGGCTTAGAAGCTCGTCTGTTGGATCTAAGCGGTTTAATAATGAAAAGAATTTTCTATCGTGCGTGAGGTTGCGTCCCACAGTCAGTGCTTCCTCATTGACTTCCTCCCATACTGCTTTCGGCTCATATTTTTCTATAAAATCTTTGAACGTCCAAGTTTCCGGTTTCTTTTCCGTTGTCGGGGTCTCATCTAAATCATATTGCTTAAAATAATCTTGAAAAGTATACGGATGGAAGAGTGCGTCTTTATTATTCTCTAAAAGGTTTTTGATGGTCCAGTTGTCAGGAGATTTGTATGTGTATGCATTGTTCTCTGCTTCCTGAAGGTATCTGTCTATGAAATCTTGTAAAGACCAGTTGCTTGGTGTTTCGGAGCAATTCTCAGGTACTGTTTCCTCCTCTGCCATGGCCTTAGAAAGTTTTTCATACATAAATTTTCTACGGCTTTCTGGATCGTATTTCCAGATTTCAGAGTTATTTGTGCGGAAGTCATTACTGTCATCAGTGGCATTGGGCATGAGGGTGGCAGCAAAAGCGAAGAACAAGCCAACTGCAAATAAGTTTTTTTGTTAATCATCAGTATTGATAGTTATTAGTATTTTTTTCTGAGGGCGACTGTCTTTTCAATTTTGGTAACGCCCAGCACTGTAATAACATATTTGTGTACTTTCAAGACAATTTCTTGCTGTCGTTATATGTATAGCTGCACAGCGATGCACGTTTGAATAAAAATTATTTGATTTCATACACTTTTTGCAGTTCAATGCCACCCCACCCAAACGCGATCAGTACGAATACCTACTTGAAATAATCAAATCTGAAATAATATTTGCGGTACGTCTATATGAGTAAAAGATAAATATGAATCATCATATTCCAAATATATTAGAGGTAAAATAAATCACAAGTTGTCGATGTAGTTTTACGAGTTTTATTAATATTTAATACTTATAGCAAATCGATTTTAACTCTAAAAAGTTTCATAGATACCTTAGGCTTAGTGCCAGAGAGGCAAATTACCTTATTCGGCAAATATCTAGTTTTAAGTCCTACTAATATTCTTTAAGTTTGCAGGGATTTTATTAAATAGGTATTCGTATACACATTTGCATATAGAATTTCTTCTAATTTTAAGCTTATGTGGTGGTTGTGTCATTTGATACTGTCGAATGAGGTCTTATATTATTAAATAGAGGGAAGAGTTCTAGAATCTGTTTAACAAAACATCTACTTAGTATAATTATGTATAAGTTGTTAGTGATAAAGTTAATCTTTTGCAAAATCAAATCGGTACGAGCCTCTGCGACCTTTACTATCAATACTTTTTTTTGTCAATAAAGACGGTGCGTAAAGCACTAGTGCGAAAAGTGGTTTTCTTTTTGTCAAGTCGAAACTTCAGAGACCCATTTGTACTGAAAAACGTCATACGATACACGTGCGAAAAGGAAATTCGTAACTCGTGTCGATTTACAAATTTTTTTTCGCACTTGTATTGTAATGTATTATTTTGAGCTATAAAAGCACGTTCTATTTCAACTGAGTTTCCCCATAGAAGGATTCCATATCTGAAAGTTGACTTCACGTAGGCAAGGACGGTGCGATGATGATGACGAATTTAACTTTGTTAGAAAAAGTGGTGTTTTTAACCGACTTAAAAAAAGAGGAGGTATTCAATTCGACTGAATTGTTTTTTTTGTATGTATGTTACCTACCCGATATCTCCGAGAATCGAGAACTGATTTTAATTTTTTTTTTGTAATCGATCATGTATAACCCGGAAATGGTTAAAATCTTTCTGCTTTGCCTCAAGGTTGACTGGTAGAGAATGCCGTATGGCATTAAGTTCGCCTTTTGTACTATAACTATTTTTTCTTTTGTGTAATAAAGATTTAATAAATAAATGATCCTGTTGGCACCAAGTTGGTGTCTGACGATAGTATTTTGGAGAAATCGAGGGATCTCTTCAAATTTTATATGTAGGTACATGTATGGCGCTTTTGGTAATTTTCATTCATTTACTAGAATTTGCATTCAGAAAGTAGAATTTGATGAAAGGAAACCAATGATGGAAACCACAGATGATCTTGGAGAAATCGGTTGAAGTTGGTTGTTTTTAAATTTTTAATTTGGTGATTATTAATATAAAAAATACTCACGGGCGACAACGTATAGCATTGTCCAACAGTGAGGATATTTCTGAATGTATTTTACGCATGACATACAATCTTAATTACAAGTTGTAATAGGGTATTTTGCATGGCCTTATCATAATAACGGGTAGTTATAATACATGTGTACAAATAAATTAATGAATCAATTTTAATTACATATTTACAAATCCATTACATGATAGAGAAATGTCATTAAATAAGCACAGACTTATAAATATTATTAACAATATATATTATACAGTGTGTGGCCTACAACCGGGGTGAAAATTTAAACGGTGCATTAATAAGCTGATCAACAATCATTTCCACATATTGTAATAAAAAAAAAAAAAAATTTTTTTGTAATTTTTTGTTCATGTATTTTTCATTATTATGGGTTCATTTACTTGAATAAAAGTTATCAATAACTTATCATTTTTGAATCATTGAAAAATGTACAATTTTTTTTAAAAAACCGTATCAAATTAGTGTAAAAATGCAAACAAAATTATTGTTATGACTTCCTACCTGGTATACTATCAAGATGTCTGGCGACTGACAAGCTACGACATCGTGATGCCAAGATCCAGTACTAAAGGTCCATAGCTTTGAATGACAATATCTCCGAACTTAACCACTTTGAAACACCGGGACCTTTACAGGATTATTGCTGATAGTCTAAGGAGTCACTCATTTCATTTTTCTCCCGTGTTAAAGACCACACACTGTATATTATATACAGGGCGTCCCATGACTATGGGACATGAAGGGAAAGTACCTTAACACTTTGAGCACGGGTAACACACGAGGGGAGTTCTCTGTGGGAGGTCCATTTTCGCTACAAAGCTGAAAAATCACGGGATCGGCTACGAGCGTAGCGCGTAGCACTCGGAAATTTGATGAAAGAAGACTTTACCTATGCTATTTTTAAAGAAAAATATAACTGCAATCAAAGTTTTTAAAAAAAATACTTGCTTCATCCGGAAATGGAACTAACTACATTTTTTTTCCAATTTTGAACCAAATATATTTAGGGTATATTTAAGGTACTTCTCCTACACGTCCAATAACTTTGAGACTGTATATACTTAAATCTAAACTTAACTTTAAAGTACAGAAAAAAAACTAAAACTACCTACACTACTACTAAAAAGTACCTACTTCTATGATATATGAATTGTATAATTATCTGATGTACTTATTGGTTCTTAGGGTTCCGTAGCCGATATACGCGTGTGAGCGATCAATAGAAAGGTCTTTAAAAATGATATGCATGTTTGTAAAACACGTTTTATAAAAAGCGAGCCGTTTTCAAGTTATCAGCTCTGAAAGTCTTAAAAAGCATGTCCCTCCCCCTCTATTCCTTATGTAAACTACGCCGTATAAAATGAAATAAAAAAAATATGCATATTTATAAACCTTTTCAACGATTTTTTGATTAAAATTATTTCTTATAGTTTTTGGGATAGGTTGATTTAACTGTAATTTTGAGTTGTTATTTGCTTACATTGAACACGCTGGCTGAAATATTTGTTGCTAGGAAACCCTTCGCCGGTTTTATAATAACAATTGGTAGTTTAAAAAACATATTCGCTTAGTAATGATCAGCGAATATGTTTTACCAAGTTACGTAAATAACATTTAATTAGGTAGTTTAAATGTTTACCACTTATTGTCCCAACTCACCATGACGCTTCTGTTCATATTTCTGTTTTTGTTTAAATTTATGAACCTCTAGGACTTTTTGTTACATACATTTGTAGCATATTCATATCTCAGTTATGTGACTGTACGTGTTCTAAATTGAATAAAAAAAAGTTTTTTAAACTAACTACAAAATTTAAACTGCCTACTTCAAAAAATCAAGTAATTTTTTAAGAAAAATATCTTGTATTATCCAAACACACAGTTAAATATTCTTACACATTTTTATATTGGTTGACACTAACACATACTCGTATATTTTATACACTTGAGACGACATCTTATACACTTAATATTCTTTCTGTATATGAGATATTATTCTATTCTATATTCTAGGCAAGAGTATAACAATATTCTAGGCAATTCTGGTAACGTAAAACTACTTATATTTTAAAGACAATCTCGTAAACTTATGATTAATTATATCCTAACGTTTCGGGCATGACTTTACACCCGTGGTCGCAGACAGACTCTGGATACAATTAAACGTACGTTTACGCGATTAAGACCCGTTGTCTTTAAAATACGAGTGATAATCGTTAAAGTTTAAA